>VZTT01033635.1:8999-19218 GCA_013400855.1 Buphagus erythrorhynchus | reverse complement strand
AATACTGTATGTGAAACTACCATTCAAAAAAAAAACAACTCAAAAACATGAGTGAGTTCTCACTCATGTGAGTTCTACAGATCTGACATATAATAGAATGATGTTCTTTCAGAGGTTGGCAATGCTTGGCATTTTGTACCCAATGTGCTTCCCATGGGCAAAGTAAATAGTTTGTAATTAAAATTAATTATTGTTTTGCTCCTAATAATAGGAGCAAAACACTGAATAAATTTTTGTTCCTGTGATATTATAAACTAAAGTGCTGCAAGTATAATATATCCTGGACTTAATTTCCTTTCTTCCTGAGGTGGAGATAAAGATATCTGGAACATAAATAGAGAGTGTAAAAAAAAAAAAAAAAGTCTTCAGGAGTCTCAGTTCTCCCTCAAAGGAGGGTGAGTGGGCAGAGGAATCAAAATGATAGTATTTTGGGAAGGATTCTTTTCAAAATCTGTCTAAATGCTTTTCAAATTAAATCGTGCAAATGTTTGTGAATGAGAGAGGATCACAAACCTTTCCTGTGGTTTTTCTGACAGCGAAGCTTCATGTGTGTTTTAGAGACAAGAGCTTTAATAGTTATCCTTGTTGTGGATGTGTGGCTGTGTCCACTCACACAATAGATCTTTGGAAAGGGGAGGTAAATTAGGAAAAATTGGGGCGTTTGGGGGGAAATTGGGGNNNTCCACTCACACAATAGATCTTTGGAAAGGGGAGGTAAATTAGGGGATTTTGATCCACTCTCTCTTGTTTCCTCCTCTCTATTCAGGTGAGATAGCACTGGAGAGGATTTCTCCCATTAGGGTATGTGACCATAAATGTCCTGGCCATTTGCTTTCCTCTGCATGGAGGTGGCCTGTGAAATGGCTTTCAGAAAGACAAATATAGTGTGATCTCTTCCTCTGTAAGGAGCCAGACACTTAAGACAATTGGTCAGTGAGAGTGGGTGGGTCAAAATGGAGAGCCTGCTTAAATGAGATCTTGCATATTTTAACTTTTCCTCCTGATTACAGGGTGGAGGGTTCGATACAGTTTTAATAAGATTAAGATGTGCTGAACTTTCAAAGGATGTGCTTTGGAGGGACTTTTTTGTTGGGGGCTTTTTGTTTGTTTTTAGATGCTGGCATTGGGCAAGGATGCAGGGTAGAATAGTTTCAGTTGCTCAGCTTTTTTCAAAGTAAACAGTTTAACTACTGTGTCTCTGTGTAGCTGCAATATTTTTTCCAATGGTTGAGAAAGCATTCATTTCTAGGGCAGAAAAATGAAATACTATTATGGTCTGACCACAATCAATATACTTAAGTGGACTCAATTGTGCTATATATTATACTGAACACTGTTCAGCTGGACTGCTCTTGTGGTATTGAGAGGTCTTGGATTCAAATGCCAGTAGAGATGATGCTTGACTTTCAGGATAGGGTCCTCCCATATGTAGATGGGCTTTTCAGACTCGTCTGGGTATTTTCACTGAGACGAGAAAACTTTGACAAGTAGCCCCAGCTTCAGGTTGATCCTACTAGTGTTGTACAAAGTACTCATGGGGGGTATTTCTGGATCCCTTTCTAAAATTGTCATGAACCAGAGGTAAAGTGGTGCTTTGATGAATTTAGGTTCCTGAGGTTGTTTTTAGCACACTCGCTTTCTGGTCAAAGCTGAAATTCATGAACTTGTTTTGATTACTCCTTGATAACTTCCTTAGGCTTCAGGAGCTCTAAATCAGACTGTGTACTTGTAAAACTGGACCTTTGTACAGGGTTTTTCCTGCCATTGCTATGGGTGTGAGAATTTTCAGCATTTTTCTTATAGGAATGTATAGCATCAAAGAAAAGACTTCAGAATGTAGTCAGGCTTATGAGCTAGTACTTGTGATTATCCTTTCACAGACCCATGGAGTGCTTTGGACAGAAAACTGATGGGTTTGGAGATGACTCAGATGTGTGATAGTTGATTTAATTTAAAAAGGGAATGGAAAAAGCCAATCTCTTCTAAGTTTTTTCCTCTCCTTTGTAATAAAACCGTATGATGTGCACTCCTAGACAATTCCCATATGCTATCCAGTTACTTCTAGTCTCTGAGGTAGGAAAGAGAAGAAACTGTGTCAAACCTGATATGTGTGGGCATGTGATAAATCTTCTCTGCCTGTTTCCAAGGGTAGAAAAGCATTGAGAAAACGTTCCCTTTCATGTTTCTTCATGATGCATATCTCTCCCCACTGTTTCCTTCTTCACACTTTATAAAATCAGCTTTCCTTCTGTCTTGTTTTTTTTCCTCGGGCATGTGGTCTGAGGTACAGAATTTTGCTGCTGACACTCATGTTTAATGTATGTCAGCATAATCCAACCTTTGTCATGTAAATTTGAAGAAAGAAAACACTTGAATGGTTGAAGTCAAGTTAGTGTGAATCAAAGGATCTGTGTTCTTTAGCAAGGAAACGATATGGATTGCTATAAGCAGGCAGAAATCCAGGTAGTGAAGCTTTCCAAGGGTATCTGCAAATCCTGTCTCTCCTTTTTCATCATCCAGGCTTCTGTGCGATTCTTTGAAGCTGCTCTTGCTGATAAGGGAGAAGTGAAAAAGAACGGCTGTTAAGAGTGGTGTTAGGAACAGTCTCTACAGTGTTGTAGGAGAGGGAGAAAGAAGCAACCAAGAGTGTCCTTGTGGCTTGTTGCAGCTCTCACTTTCAGCTGAATATGTACTCTGTGCCTGCTTACTGAAGTCAGAACCAAAACCATTATTGCTCTGACTAGCTCCTTAAAAAAAAAGTTTGTATGAACATATTATGTAAAATCACATGCATGTACAAATACTGATGACTAGTACATGGGAAAAGCAGCCAAGGTATAGACATAATGTGTATGAACTAAGCTTACCTAGCAAGTTGTGAACACACTGGCTGATATGATGGAGTAAGATTGGATTATAAGGTCAGCCAGAATTCCTTCTAGCAATAGCTTGGAAATCTCATGTTAATGAAGCTGAATTTTAAATGACAGATGAATCTCTGACTAACTGCTTACGCTGTTTCTTCTGGCTTTTGTATTTCTCTGTCTTTGTGCAATTTAAAGCAGTCACTCAGTCTTTACCTACTAGTTCATCTCTATTTATTAGGTATTGTGACTTTTGATTGTAGATGTTGCTAATTCCAAATCCAGCATTCTGGCCTTCTCTTTGCAAGGCTAGACTTTGGAGGGACTTGACTGGACAAGTTACACATTTTTCAGTATCATTTAATATCACAGTTATTTGTGATTTTTTAAACTAGATGTAGCTGAGATATGCTAGTAATAGCCTTGCAATACTCTACAGAATTGTTTTGACATAAGCTGCTTATCACTTGCTTATCACTATGATAAATCTTGAGTCTAGATTTTGATCTATGCAACAATGCTGATACAGTGGTAGGAAGAGTCATACTTAAAATGTTTTACCTTAACAAGGATTTAGATTACTACATGCTTTTAGATATGTAGGATGCCTGACTTCTTCTGATGAAAGAACAAGGAAAAGATCACTGTACTTGGAACTTGAATATATTTAACACATAAAAAAGCTTAATCGTCTTGCAGTTGATGGAATTTTAGTCTAGAATATATTGAAAGATGACATTTGTGTTATGTAAGAAGTTCATACAAAACAATTCTTGACCTAGCATGCACATGTGTCCTCAGTAGCTTTTTATAAATGTTTGACTACCCACATCTTCCATCCTTGGGGCAAGGCAGGTACGTGCAAGGGCATGTGGGGAGTTGCTCAACTTTTGCTGGTAAGGAGCATGGATTCCTATCTTTTTGTTGTAGTACTAAGACATACAGATGAACTTCTGCCAGGGGCTGTCATTCTTCCTTCTCAGAGGAGTGTGCGCTCAAGTGGTTATTTTGAGCTTAAATTGCCATGCCTCATTTTGAGCATCTAGCACTGATAAAACCCGAAAGCCACTGTTAACTTCAGTGTAATTTTGCCCTTCAATTCCATCAAGACTCAAGCTTTGCCTAAAACAGTTGGTTAGCTCAGAGCTTTTGTCAATACAGCAATTGCTTTAGACAGGATAAGTATCCTTTGGGATGCCAGGGATTTTACTGTGCTTGTGGCTTTATTGAGCATTGGGAGTATAACAAGCAGAATTCAATTTTTGCATGACTTCACCAAAAAAAATGTGCATTTACAGCATTTTATTCAGCTGTGCTTTAGAGGGACTGAATTGGGAAGGAACGGGAAAAGATCAGTTATGCATTCATTGGGTCCCATCCTACAGAAGTTGTACATGCTGTCATAAAAGTCATGGCAAGTACTGATGAGTTTGTAAATATTTTTTTTTTTGCCCCATCTATTACATTTTCACCTCTTTAATATCAGTGCATAGAACTGTAAAACTTGAAAGTGGAGTTTTTTGAGGCCATCTTAATAAGGGATAACTTGAAATGTATTGCTAAAGTATTCTTTTAAAGAAATACATGTAACGAATTAGACCAGATTTTAGCACAAGTCTTTGCAGTGTAAGACTAATTACGTTTTAAATTTACTTTGAACAAAAATACTTGGTAGATTATGTCACTGAAGAACTTAGTCAGTAGCTTCCTTATATGAATCCTAAATTCAAGATGGGAAAGTTGTTTTAGATAAGACTTCCTGGAAGCCTCTAGACCAATATTGCAGCTTTTTGCAACTTTGTTAAAGCACAGGAGGAAGATGACATTTTTTTCTTGATGGTACATTTTCAGGATATTTTGGTTATTTCTCCTTGGAGAGGTGACATATGGTTCTTTCCCAAAGGAGTTGGTATTGAGTTTTGCTGCTGGAAAGCAGGTGACTCTCTCTCTTTTATAACTTTTCTTCAAAATGAGATATTTGAACAAAACAACAGAATTCAGCCTGCATCTCCACTGTATTTTTAATGCTAGCAGAACTTTGGACATCAAGTGTGCCTTTGTTTGGCTAAAGAAAACAACCCTGACTGCATGTAACTTGCTTGGATTTCCTGCAGACGGGTGAAGTGAATGGGGATGCATCTGTCTGAGGGTTTGAATGTGAAGGACCCGTGTTTCAGCTGCAGGAGTAGTCTGTATGGATAGATGGGGCGAAGAGTTTAAGAACAGGTGTGTTTTCAATTTGTTGGGGGTGAGTCTGTGTTTATGGATGTTTGCTTGTACAAACTGAACTTTAAAATCTGCCACAATAACATTAGAGCAGCTAGATCTGGAGTTCACTTGTTACAATCAGAACAATTACATTCCACGGCTTTGTGTTTGCTGTCTGTACATAGTAATCCAGAAGAATTTCCACTGTGCTTGCTTGCTTTTAATTGCAAATAGCATCCTGTCCACTGCTACATATCCTGCTTTAGCCTGCTGCCTTTATTAGGTCGCCCTAGTGTAGGAGTTGTGCTGGTTAACAATGACTCTTCAATGAATTCTGCTGAATCACTGTTTGATTTTTCTTCAGAAGCTTTTGCTTATATATGCTTATATACTTTGATACTTAGTTTTTGACATTAGAGGTATTACAGCCATCTTCCATGGATATACATGACACTTGATAGAAAGGCTTTTCAGAGAAGTAATATTTGTTACATTTTGCCTGTGATATCTTTAGAAGTGTTGATACCTTGGTTTTAGAGCTCCTTTGTCAAGATGGTGAGCCTTGTTGAGAACAAGATAAAGAGAATGATCAAGTGAACAGACTGAACTCTGTCTCAGTGCGGAAAGAGGGATATTTTCTGAATTATGAAATACATAGAAACCTTTCCTCCAGTGAGGATTTACTCTGAAGTAGAAGGCAGGATTATGGCTGTAAAACTATTAACTATGTTTTATTGTATCATATCATGTAGTGGTAATGCTTGCTTTTAAGGGTGATCTTCCTGTAAGGTAGAAGGAACATGTTTCACGAAGACCAAAGGCTTGTCTGTATTCTAGTTTGCCAGTTTTGTCTCATAGTGAATGTTTCCTTAAAGAAAAGGATGAATTTAACACAATTCAGTAAAATCCATCATTTGGAGTCTGCTTTTCTTTTTCAGGTGAAAAGGTAACAGTAGTAGAGCTTGAACTGCAAATTCCTAAAGGAAACTTAACTACTTCAGAGTTTCCACCAGCACCCATACAATACAGAGTGCAGCAAAATGAGGAGTATAATAAGTAAACTCTGGAACTATGCTGATAGTTACATGCCCTTAACAACAGTGTAATGGTGACCAAGTCGCTCCTTGACCGAGCAGTACAGAATCAATCTATGGCCTTGTGTTAAATCTTGTAGGAATCTCTAAGAGTCTAAGTAGATCTGAGTGCAAAAATTCAATTGCTTCTTTTGGAATGGTTTTCCAGGTGAAACTTTGATACATATTCTTGGTCTGAGAGTACAAAGACCTTTGCAAAGGTCTACCTTTGTAAAAGCAGCCTGCTGGTAGAGACTGTGAGGTTAATCTTTGGTCTTAGTTAAATATAAAACCTGCTAATTCTGTGCCTTTGTTCCTAAATTATGACAGTATGGACAAGAAAAAATACTTCTAATAAGCATGTATCTGTATGTAGGTTTTCTTTGTAAGTTTCAAAGGGAAAAAAAGAGAGCAGTACAATAGTTTGAGGTTTTTACTTGTATTTTTTTTGCTTCCTTTGCCATGCTTTTTTTTTTTTTTTTTAATCCAACTTGCTGCTTTATTTTTATTCATCTCCATTGCACTGGGGCATGCCTGAAGTCATCATTGCTGTCCTTAGTTTGATGAGAATGAAAGGGGAAGCAGCCTTACATGACTGAAAAGCTTCAAAAACATTACAGGCAGTAGCTTCATCTGTATTTAATGAAAGGGCTTGAGCAAAAGTAGAAATCTGCAGAATGATCTGGCAGTAAGGTTTTAGCAACAGCAATTGTGACATAGTTTCCCAAAAGGTGGGCAAAGACACTCAGTGTTTAGAGCTAATTGAGGCCTCTTTGCGCTTATATTTAGGCAGGACCAGTGCTGAGCTTTGATTTGCAGGTTCGCAGGCAAGGTGGGATGAGGTGTTATGGTTTTGGGTCAGTGGGGTGCTGGGGATGGTGCTCCAGGTGTGAACTCAGGGGCTGCCACTCACCCTGCTGGCTCCCCCTGACCAGCTAGGAAATAACCCGACTTTCCCAAGTGGATTCAGATCAAAATCTTCAAAACTGAATGGTGGGTTTTGGGTGTTCTTTTTCTCCAATGCGTACAAGAATTGACATTCACAGAATATCAGCATGTGAAATACCTTGTTTCTGAAATGACTTGCTGAAAGCTATGGGTGGGTTTGATTACATATCCTCTTCAGCAGTAGCCACTGTGTCACAGCTCTGGCCCCTAATGTGCTGTTCCTCTGCTCTCCATGCTGAACTACTCACCATGAGCTGTCCCTAAGGCCCCTCAGTCAAAAGGAGAAGCAAGAAATGGAAGCAGCCTGTTTTGTCTGCAAGGTCTCGGGGACAGCTTGCGAGGAGCAGCTGATGTGGTAGGGCTGATGCAACGCTGCCCGTGGGGCTGGGGGCCCAACAGTGTGCAGAGGAGGATGATGACCTCTGTAGCTGCCCAGCTGTAGCAGGAAAAGTACATCCCTAAATTAGGCACTCAGAGTTAATTCAGTCACTTCTGAAAAGTCTCAAACTTCGACACTATTCCTACTGAATAATAACTTAAGCCTCTCTTACCGCTGGCAAATACCCGAGACAGCTCAGGGCGGGCAGTCTCCAGCTGGCCGGGCTGCCTACACCATGCAGGTCATGAGGAATTTTTAGTTTTCATTCCATCAAACCAATATTAGTAATAAAAATAAGACCTGCTGCACAGAAGTGAACGTGTTTCTTATGTCAACACTTTTCTTTGCTCTTATTTTGGTAATGTCTTAAGTTGCTCTTTAGAGGCAGACTTTATTGGCTGTACTTTTCAAACAGGGGGGAATACTAAGTACTTGCAACTTAATCAGCTGTGTAGCTGAAGAGAGGGTTTTTTTTCTCCCCAAGTACTTTTATGTCCCATAATGAGCTGGTATTTTATAACTTGTGATGGTAATGTATTCCATATGCCTTCCATCGCTGGGATAAAGAGCTTTACTCCAGAATCTAAGGAGAGTGGCTGTGGGTATTTATTTAATAAGGTTTAAAGTCTCAGCCACTAGGCAGGATGTCAGTGTGTTGTGTACCCGGAGCTTCCTCAGGCTGCTTGTGGTGGGATCTCAGTTCTTTAACATGGTGGAAAGATCACTCCTGTCCCATCCTGCTTCCTATGAAGCAGGGTGGGTTCTGTGGTTCCAATGGCAGTCCTGCTGTTTCAATCAAATTCCTTGCTTTTCTTTATCCTTGTTGTGAATACCACTAGTTTCTCTCCAGGACTCGGGAGGAGTTAAAACTGAGAGGAATTCAGCCATGAATATTAAGATAGCCAAATGAGTGGTCTGCTCGTAATTCCTTGAGGCATCTCTTCTAATGCCTTGCACAGAACAAAAGTCCTGTTGTGGGGGTGCTTAGGAGTTGCTGTAGTCTTGGAGACCTGACAGGCATGAAAAATAATCTTTTTATGGTTTCTTGCTAAAATACTCAAACTGCTTTAGTTGGGCTTAGCGTTTGAAAAACATTTTCTAGTATGTTACTCTTCTGGATGTTCTGGCTTATTTGTCTTCACTCTGATCAGTGCAACAATAAGTACATTTAAAGTTTTTGGCAGGATTCAAATTTATGTTTCAAGTCATAGAGGATCATCATTACCATTTTATCTGCATAACTGTTGGCTTTGGTATATTATCACTCTTGTGAAAACTCATTTGCTTCCTTCAGGGTTAGTTAAAACTGAAGAATAATCTGTATGTGAATCTCATGCAACCTTCTAAATCTTGAATGGGAGGTCTGTGAGGCAGATTGAGGAACATAATTTCAGAACTGCTGATGCTTTTACTGAAAGCAATGCTTCCTCTGGTGCTGTTTGAGGCAGGATATCTCAAAACCAAGAGATTTTTGGTGGTGATGCTGTAGTTATGCCATAAGTTGTGGTGTTTGATTTGTAGCCTAAAGGCATTCTGGTGTAGTCCAAATTGCTCCCCATCTTTCTGTACACTTGGAAGAAAAAAGGTCTTTTGCCTCCTGATTTGGTTATTTTCCAGGTCATAGAAAAGGCAGGTGCAGTTGTGAGCCTTTCCCGTATCCTCCACTCCCCAGCCTGTCAGGGATGAGCCCTCTTGCAGGAGACTCTGCCACCTGCTGCTTTCCTCCCTGAAGTGAGGAACAGCCAGCCTTAGATCGCTTCACACTCTTTCCAAACCCCATCCCACTTCTGCTGTGGCAGAGCTTACTGTCATTTAAACTTTTCCTGCTTTTATGCTCTCTTAGCAGCCAATACCTGAGCTCTTTAAAGCTCAGTCTGTCCAGGCTTATTTTTCAGTAGGCAACTGCTACTTTTCAAACATCTTTAGCTCACAGTTACCTGCAAAAAATACTTGGATATATTTAGGAATCTAGGAATTTAGTTCTAGAACTGCTTGGTATGTCCTTGATTAACATCCACTTAAAATCAAAATAAGCCAGTGGCTTTTGACTAATTTTTTTTTTCCCACTTGCATGATAATAGTATCAGTGTTTTGTCAAATATCAGTGATTACAGTCCTTAAGCAGGAAGAAAACTGAATATGTGAGCAGATTGCGTCTCAGGCAACAACATGTGATCCAGTACTAAACATGAGCTTTTCAAGTTACAGAATCATGGAAGAGCCCAGGTTGGAAGGAACCTTGAAAGATCATCTGGTCCAACCAGATGGTTGGTTATATAGTGAAGTAGACAAGAATAGGAAGAGAGAAACCATTTGCTTTAATGAAATAGGTCCAGTGTTTATTTCTCCATGTTCTCATCAAGAACCTTCTGGCTTTCACTTAGCAAAGGATAGTACTTGCTGGGTAAAAGCACCNGCTGCGTAAAATGACCTTAAATTTTTTGAAATGTTCTTTTTAGTTTAAAGGGGTTATTTAATTTTTTTTTTTTTTTTTTTTGTAATTGTAGGAGTAACTGAAGGATCTTATTCCAGTAATTTTCCAGTAAAATACAAAGTTTAAGAGAAAATACAGTTAATATCTAGCAGAAGTACTTCTAGTGATAGCTCTCTTCCAGTTTTTCTAGTAAACCTTTATTAGTTATACTAATTGTTACTGTACCTTGTGACTTACAAACTGTGAATTACATGAAATTTTAAGAACTACCTTTTAGAGAGTAGTTAGAACTACTTTTTTTTTTTTTTTTTTT
>VZTT01033632.1:290-20825 GCA_013400855.1 Buphagus erythrorhynchus | reverse complement strand
GGGATCCATGGGGGATGCAGAGATCCACCCACAGCCCATGGGATCCATGGGGGATGCAGAGATCCACCCACAGCCCATGGGGGAGGTGCCCATGCTGGAGCAGGTGGATGCCTGGAGCAGGCTGTGATCCAGTGGGAGACCCAATGGAGAGAGGGGTCCCTGCTTCCAGGCTGGAGCAGCCTGTCCTTGGAGGACTGCACCCTGTGGAAGAGTGACCCACACTGCAGCAGTTTTAGGGACGACTTGCTGCTCATGAGAGTGGACCTACACTGGAGAAGTTCATGGAGACCTGTCTCCCATGGGAGGGACCCCACAGTCTCACAGGGCAAGGACTCCTCTCCCTGAGCAGCATTAGAAAACCTTGGGTGATGAACTGACCAAAATCTCTACGCCCTGTCTCCCTGCACTGTCAGTGGAAAGGAGGGGGCTGGGAGGAAAAAAGATGTTTTTAAGGGCTTATTTTACTTCTCATTATCCTCCTCTGACTCTGTTAGTAATAAATTTACTTTGCAACTTTAAGATGAGCCTGTTTTGCCTTTGAAATGTTTTCTCCCAGTCTTCATCTCAACTCATGGACCTTCTGTTACATTTTTTTCTCCTCCTCTGCCAATCTGTGGCAGGGGAGGGTGAGCAAGCAGCTTTCGTGGGTGTCTGGCATTGAATCAAAAATATTTAACTATAAAAGTATGCAATTAACAGATTAAAACTGTATTAAAGCAGAAGTATGATAATGTACCTTAAGTTTGTCTCAGACAGCCATCCCTTCCACCTAAATCAATCTGTTAACCGGATCCTTCCTTTTCCTCATCCTTAGCTGCTCGTCTAAACATCCTGTAAAATGTCCTGTGCAATCTGAAAATGTTCATCGTCTGCATGCCATAATGTGCCCCATAACTCCGAGTCTGCAATTTGAGGTTTGCACCTGCCTTTATGCATATGTTTTTCTGTGGTCTTGGGTCTAGGAGCTGTGGGGACAGGGTATTATTCAGGTGCCCATCTGCTTGGCAATGTCCCTTTTTGCTCCTTTGAGGTAGGCAGATGTGCTTCTATCATGTAACTTGTCATTCGTCTCCTGTTGTCAGATTCTGCACTCAGATTCATCATCAAAGACAACCTTGATCTTTAGTTTTATTTTTTCCACAATCTCTGTGAGCTAATTTCTTTCATATTAGTGAAACTATTTTACTTCCCTTTACAACAGAATTTCTTACAAACCAAAAACTTCTCTACCAGTGCCTCAGCAATCATTCAGTACCACGTCAGAAAAGAATGTCACATCTTAGTTTACATATATGAATTGTATTATCACTCTATTTATGTACCTCTCTCCCAGATTTTTCTGTTATGAAATTACTTTCAGATGTCAAGGCCATCAGTGTTTGGTTTGAAATACTACCTGCAGAAACATCTGACTTGTAGGCAATAATATTTTTAGAGTCTCTCATCACCACTAAGCATGCGTGTTTCTTTCTCCTGAATGCTCACAGTAATTATTTTCCTCTCTCAGGGGACATCAAGACAAGCCAAGCTTTGCTGTTTTTGCCCTTGGCAGAACTCCAGCTTCCACCACAGGGATTCTCCATCGTTACTGGCAGTACATGTCCATTTATATAAAAATTCAGCCCTAGGAACATTTACTGGGCTTCCTAGGTGGTACAACATTCATGTGTAAGCTTGTTTGGCTGTGTAAGCCAAACTCAACACAGGATGACAGAGCAGCTTGTGCCCTACACTACCTGTATCATATATACTGACAAGAATCTGTAATTAATAATTTTTTTACTCTTCCTGTTTGCATATACATGCACAGGCAAGACTGGCTTAAATTGCTGTATATAAAGGTTAGTGAAAAGCAAAGATGCTTGCTTGGTAGAACAGATTTTGTTTCCCCTCCTAAGCTTAGAACTATATTAAATGAATTAAACATTTGTTAGTGTGTAAATCTCAAACTTTCTTTAACCTTTTTATCTCTGTGATGTTATTTTTTCTACCATTGCCTCCAGCCAACTTTCTAAAAGTTGTTTAATGGGAACCACTATTCAGCAAGCCTATTGAAACAACATGAATGATTAAGTCTTTTCCATGCATTACAAAGCAAACATTGCATGTACTGTTGGACCTCACCATATGTATAGTAACAATACCATCCAACAAAGCTGAGCGCTTAGGTAAAGCAGAATGACATCACTGAGACAGAAAGCAGTGAGGGATAAGTAAAACAGACATGTTCCTAAAGGCTGATTGCCCATTAAAGGGCTTGAGAAAATATAGCTAGGAAGAAGTGCTGAGCAGTCAGATTTATACATCCAGTTTCTTTTCATCATCCTTTCTACAGAAGAGAAAAAAAAATGAGCTACTGAAGGAAGAGGGGTTGCAATCAATTTTAGATTTATTAAAAGTTATGGGTGACCATTGACTAAGGCTTAATCACGGAAGAAGATGTAGGGAATAGAGTGAGGCATTGTCTTCACTGATTATAAACTTCTATAGATTTTGAGTAGCAGGTTCATTTTCCTTTAAGGAAGAAAGAACTGTGGAAACGTTCTGTGAGCTTGTATTATATGGCTTACAGTTCTATTCTCCTTGCAGTCAGGCCCTAGAAGACACTTTAAAAGTGCTTCCAATTAGTAGAAACTGGCAGAAAACAGAGACTTGTGAATACTTTTGTAAAAAGTAAAGAAGTTGTAAAAGGCCCAATTTTAACCCAGAAAATGTCACTGCTTTTGAATAATTCTTGCTATTCTATAACTTGAGCTGTATTTTTCTTTGCTTGTTTCTCTCCTTCCATTGTGGTCCCACACTCTTGAAGAGTGGGCTTTCGGCAGGTCAATCTGGCATATTGGACCAGCAGGACATTTAAAAATTTGAATGAAATCTGCAAAACCCTAATTCTTCTAGCATGCATAACGTCTAAGGTCACGGTCAAATTTTATTTCAGATTCAGTATTTTTCCAGCAATGGGAGATGAGGGATTATTGTCCATTTTATAAGGTACTACAACAGACTGAATCCCTTAGAGGGAAGTTTAGTGAAGTTTATGTATACATGAAAGACATTATGAAAAATGAAAATCACAGGGTGAGGTACATAAAGTGATCCTGGAATGAAAAGCTAAAAAAACACTATGAGGGAGAGAGCTGAGAAACAAGCAATTCAGCCACCTGCAGCAAATCAAAATGGTGTCTCAAAAATGGGATTAAATTAACCCATACTTAAAGGAAAAAAGAGCCTTCTGAAAATACTAATGTAGCTCTGGCTTTGATGTCCCCTTTCCCTCCTGAAATTATGAACTTCCTAAACCAACAAATTATTCGGTGTACACATATTGGAAAAAAAAATGGTTTGACATTTTTAAGGTAAAGAAAATTATAAACTTCTTGAACATATCACTCAGAGGGAAATATTTCTTTATCTAGACAGGGTGTTTCTAGACCTTTTGTTTTAATCAAACTAGACCAGATTTAATTACTCTTTTTATGATACAGGAATTCAATTATTCCTTCATTTATTAAAAATCTTGCTACAACATGAACAGAAGAGTTACCAAACAAAGATAAAGGTTTGTAGTATGATGAATCCAAGGTAACAACTATTTGAAGAGTTGAGATATATAATCCTTAAACAGTGACGAAGAAAAGTTCTTTGAAGAGTAGTAAGTTAGACTTGAGAAATTCAAAACCATTAACATTTATTGGTTTCTAATTAGTCTATCAGTGTTTTAGAGCTGAACATGAAATGAATTATTGCTAGGATTTAGAATAAAATCTTTTACAATTCAACTCAGTGCTGGACTTAAATCAGGAAGAAGTGCCCATAAAATAGATATCTAAAGATCCACAGAAGACCAACACATAAAAATCAAAATGTCTTAAGATTTTTGGGATGGTGTATATCATAGAGGGGTAACACCTACTATTAACAGATACTACAAAGAAAATATACCACCTATGACAGAATTCATATTTTGAAAAGAAATATTCTATGTAATCCTTTGAAATATCCTATGAAATATCCTTTTACTACTAGCTATAGTAATAGTATTTTTGACTGACTATGAGTCTTAGAATTTAATTTTAAAATTAAAAAAAAATTAAGAAACAGACAAATGATATTATTCAATTTATACGAAACAGAAGAGTACCATAAAATCGTTAGAAGTTTTTGTGGGCAGATTTAGTCGATATCTTTTCATGAATGTGAAAAGATGAGAGTCAGGATTGTAAATAGTAGAACTTATTCAGGTTGTGCTAAAACAGGTTTACCTATTGTGTTCAAGCAACCTACAACTGGATTAGTTATAAATTATTAAGGCTAAATGATTAGGATGTTTGTCCCAGAAAAATGCTGCCCAACCTTGATATGGCCACTTCTCCAGACACATCCTGTTTTTTCTCACAGTATGTTTCCTACAATCCTTGGCCATTATTGCCAGCAATCCTTAACAATCACACATTATATGGCTATCAGTGTTTGAGACATACACATTAGCCCCTCATCTTCTGGGCTTTTACAATGTGTGTGTATATGCCCACATACACATGTGTATTTTACATTTTTATTTAAGGAACTTGGAGATGACAGCTTAGTCAATATAAATAAAAAGCCTAACAAAGCAGCAGTACAAAGGAATCACTGAAAGGCTCTTCAGAAACATGCCTCTACTAGAGTTAATATCCTGGCTATGGTAAAGAAGCAAAGTGCACTTTGAAAGGTTTATACACATGCAAACATGTTCTGGCTTGTGTCTGTTCCAAGTCAACACTGCTAATAGTCATGACTGTATCTAATTGCACTGTTCCTGTCTGAAGAGTTATAAATGGGGAAAATAGTCTGAAGAAACCAAGCTTCTTGTTCCCATGTATTACTCTCTCTACCTATAATCACATTTTCCTGTTACTCTCTTAGCCTCTGTATTCAGAATTGAGCATTCTCAGACCAGAATGGGTAGCAATATGCTCAGTTTTGTCCCATTTGGCTGCTACAGAACCACTACATCTGACAGCAAAAACCATTCTAAGACTCTTGACTCAGCTAAGACCAGAACATTCATGCCAGTACAGAGGAAATTTTGTGAGGACTTATTCAAAGTATTCTGTTAAGATTCCACAGATGAGCAAAGTCAGTAATTTCCAAGAGAAATACAAAATTCCTATAGAAACTTCTATCTAAACAAATTTACCCAAATTTAATGCAGGGTTGTTGAACTCCTACAATGTGTTTTTAAACCTGTAGGTGGTTTGATAGAAAGCACCGAATAAAAATAATTTGCAGTGATTACTCAAGCATGACTGCAGCTAAAAGGAAGAAGCTTACCCAGGAAAGACAATTTTTTACCAAGCAGAAGAAAAATTTTATCTCATTGAGATATTTGGGCAAGGTCTGAAAGCAATCCTAAAAATGTATCTGTATATTATTACCACCTTTATAGGCTAATCATCAACTTCAGTCTGAAATGCTGTCAATAATTTATCCTCACTACCAGTAAAAAAATTCTCCATTTCCCATAGCTTTATTATATTGCCCAGAAGATGTCTCACTTATAAACAAATATTTTTGCATCTATCTGAAGCACAAAAAACCATCCTGATATGTTTTTTGTTACAAAAGAAGGTAAACCTTGATATTTGGTTTAAATGTGTGAATTATTGTTGGTCTGTTGGGGTTTTTTAGGAAAAGTATCATTGTAATTCAGGAGACGGTTTTGGTAAAAAAAAAAGAAAATAAAAGGAAAACAGGGAATATCAAATCATTACTTCACAAATTGGATTTCCTTTATGAGTGATTCACTGAGGAACCAAAGCCAATATGGCAAGAAGTTATGCGTTCTTCTGGGAAAAGGTTTAAATATAAGCCATAGCTGATTTATGAAATTTACACTGTAACACAATATATGTTCTCAGACATTTCCTTAGTTATTTAATGAGAAGCATCTAGCTAGCACTGAGAATAATAATCATGATAGAATAACTTTTGTTTAAACATAGAGTAAAACTTTGAAGCAAAGTTAGTGTTAACAGCAGTAGTTTTCAGAAACAGATGCTTCAAATTGTGAGGATTAAGAAACCTCAGGGACATGGGTTTTAAAGTTTTCATTCTACTAATTCTAAAATAAGGCTGCATCCAGTTTAAAAAAAAAGCAAAACAAAAAAATATTTGTTCTGAAATTTTAAATCTGATTTTTCAAGCTTTTATTATAATGGAGACTACACACAGGATATTTCATCCAGCTGGCCATTTGATAGGTCACTCTGCAAAGGCCATTATTCAAAACTCCTGTTTGAAGAACTTGCTTTATAAAAAAAGGTTCCTTCTAAGGTAAAGTATTACGATCAATGTTTTTCTTTCTGTTACTTTTAAACTTTTTAAATCACTCAATTCAGATGCATGCCTGAAACTTTCCCAAATATTTTGACTACCTGACATTGGTTTAATGTGACAGCTACAGCTGGTCTGTAGCTGCACAGGTAAAATTGGCCATAACAGAACCCCAAACTCAAGCAGCCTAGTTTATTAAAGAGTAGAAGTAAACAAGTCCCTGGATGAGGCAATGGCAGGTTGGATTCTAACTCAAACAGGGAACCCCAGCCAATTCCATCCAATCCTGAATGCAGAGATATCATTGGCCAGTGAGCTGGGCGGTGTTGAAACCTCAACCAACCAGTTGTTCAAGCGTGGGAATTTTGAACCCCCTATAAAAGAGGGCGTACATCAACAAATCTGGGCTGTGTCGTATGATCTCAGTGTGTTCAGTCATGTGCCTGTCTCCAAAACTGCGACAAATGCAACAGTTTAACAGTATTTTTCTCCCTCCACCAGCTCAAAATATCCTCGAGGCTGACCAAAGATGATCCAGTTCCAATTTCAGTCTTCTTGCACTTGTACCAATTGTAGTCAAAAAATTTCCAGAAGTGTGAACAAAGGCTAAAAATTGTTCTGGGCTGAATGCACATGCCACTTCCCTTAGTTTATGGGAGAAGTTAAATAACCAGTTTATTGAATTTTTATTCATCTCAAATACTATGGTTTCCACTAATCTGAGGAGATGTCCTTGGTTTTTAAGAATTCCACTATTTAGAACAATCTAAATAGATTCAGTATCTATTTGCTTCTATCTGACCTGATCTGAACAAATACTAATGCTATTCTTATCAACATTTTGATGCACAAATTATGAAGCAATGACTGTGTCACATGTGATTAGGTCTCATATTGGATCAGTAATGATGTGTACTGAAGGACTAGTTGTGGTAGACTTAGTTGAGAAAACAAAAGGGAGATGGCACAAGTAGGTGTATGTGTCAGTAACAACACGTTTGTGTGAAATAAGAGACCATCTGGTTGGATTGGCTGTATTTATTTCTGTGCTGTCTGTTCAAATGACCCAATCCCCAACCAGATTAATCTCTTTCATAAGAATTTTTCTATAATAAAACATGTTGTTCCTGTAAATACAAGAAATGTACTACCATCTATGAAAACTTCAAATTCTCTAACATCTAGATTTATTTTATAGGAACATATAACTCTTTAAATAAAATATTTGAAAGAAGCTCCTAGGAAAAGTAAATATTTGAAGTATACTCATCACAGGATGCAAGAACTGAAAAGGTAGAAAGAAAAAACAAAGAGAACTAATAATAATGTATCTTTTTTAATGGTTATAGCCTACTCAATTCAGAATTTCTTTCAAGAGTCCTACTGTTGGAAATTCAGCCCTACTTTGATTTAAGTCCATGACTAATCTTTAACTGTCTTCAGATGCAAACAAGCCCAAACTTGCAGTAAAAACATTAATTTAAGAGGAAATAAAGTGAGATGAAAAATCTGTTCCACAGAGTATCTCCCACCAAAAAAGGCCTTTCCTCTTAGCGGATACAGACACTGTTTTTAAAACAGACATATGGTCTTATCAACAAACATTCTAAATATAGCGTTAAAGGGCAAAAGAAACAGGAATGTATGACCATTACGTATTTGTGCTATTTTGTTTTGTATTCTTTCCCTCTTTGTGGAGAATATTCTAAGAAAAAGAACACTGTTTCCTGTAATTTCTCTTTCCATGATATGTGGTGTCTTCAGCTGCACTTAACTTTGATATCTGCAGCTGCAGCGTTAAGGAAAAGGCAACAGTCACTCAGGCAAACACACGTTTGTTGCCTTGCAAGTAACATCTACTTAAAACAGCTGTTTTATAAACAGTGCTAACTTCAAAAACTTTGTTTCTCACTTCAAGAAAAAATACAACTTAACACTGTGCAGCCTTTATTTCTTCCCAAAGACTTCAGTGCTCTGTGCCATATCAATGCTAGCATTGTGAAGAGCATCAGCCTCCTGACATGAGTTTTGCTCTTTTTTTTCTCCTTCCAATAAAGAAGGCCTCATGTCACTTCTGCATATACAACTGGTGAGAATGCAAATATTTTGAAAGTAAGCCTGGGTCACATCACCTGGACATGAATGCTCTCTTAAACTCTGAGAAGTAAGAAGAATTGCATACAAGGCTTTGGTTTTGGCTTGTTAATAATAACATTCAGATTAGGGATAAGTTTCCTTATACCTAAAGAGCAAAGACATTAAGGACTTTGGTTTACTTAAGGACACTGTCCAGGGTAACCCAAAATGTTATTGTACTCCATATCTATCTGTTTGTTCTATGCCAAAAATTATTACTTACCAGATCTTTAAGATCTGGTGTCCAGAAACAGAACTGCTGAGATTGTTGGGTGCTAGGATCTTTTTAAGGTTGGGGGTGTTCATGCAGAAGCTCTGTTGCCTTTCTCTTCTGTTCTTGTGGGGAAGCTAGGATGGTGCAAGGCCTTTTTTGTCTCTCTCTGGGCTCTTGAAAAGGTTGTTTCAGGCACATCTGCGAGTTGCAACCGGGCCGCCATTCTTTGGTGCTTGACGGCTCCGCTCCTCTGCCCTCCTCCACTTTGGAACAGCAACCCATGACAGCAGCACCGACACCGGCTGAGGGCAGCAGGAGGCTGGAGGAGGCGGCGAGCAGCTGCACTGACCACAGACACACAGACACACAGACACACACAGACACACAGACAGACACACAGACACACACAGACACACAGACAGACACACAGACACACACAGACACACAGACAGACACACAGACACACACAGACACACAGACAGACACACAGACACACACAGACAATGCCACAGTCACTGAAAGGAAGCAGGGGAACTGACACCCCGGGGCTGCAGCCCCCAGGCAATGCCAGCACACCCCATCTGCCACTGGAACTGCTTCATAAGCTCCTGCCTTCCCAGTTTTTTTCCAGGGGAAAGTTGACCTGAGCAGGTATTGTCCACCATCTTTGTCTCTCAGACCCCGTGGTTGTCTGCAGGGGGCACCATTTTGGGGGGAGGGTTTGTCCGCCATTTCTGCCTTTGTCTCTCAGACCACAAGGTCGTTTTTGAGAGGCGCCATCTTGGGGGAGAGGTTTCTCCGCCATTTTGTTTCTCCTTGTTCCTGGGGAGTCCATGAGATTCAGCAACTTTATATCTAGTTATTACCACTGTTATTTTTGCCTCTGCTGCTTCATTTTTAGTAAACTGTAAGTTTTTCACTTATATTAGTGTTATTATATTCACTTATACTAGTGTTTGTCTCTCCTGATTGGTGAAAAGGGAGCGGTTAAAACTAAAAAGGGAGGTAACGCATTTTGGAATGCCCACCCCTTAAACTGTCTTAAACCAAGACAAATTTGGCACAGTTGAAAGGTATTAATTTAGACATTAATCAGATGACATGGAATAATGGGTGGATGATGTCCAAAGTGTTATTGTATTCCATATCTATCTGTGCCTAAAACTGTTATTGTATCTTCAAGACCTTGTGACAGGAATGGAACCACAGGGAGAGCTCTCTCTTTCTCTCTCTCTGTGTCTCTGGATGCTTGAGTTACCTCTGTGTTCTTCTTGCCTCTTGGCTCTATTCATAACAGGAGCAACTTCAGAAGCTGCCGTTTGCAATCAAAAACTGTTTCAGAATGAATTTTGCAACACTTGTCTGCAGCTGTGGAATTGCACGGAGAGGAGTGGAGCAGCACTGCTCCATGCAGGTATCCCAGCCCGCCCACAGCACCCAGACAAGGTGAGAATTCACGGAGTCCAGGCTGCCCCAGCCGGCTGCCTCACTTTCTTCTGACAAGAGGAAGATGAAGTCCCTCCACGAAGTTCTTGACCTTGGCCGGAGCATTCCAGCTGCATTTGCTGATGGAGCCGCTGCTGCAGCTGGAGAGATTTGGGAGGGGTGGGCAGAGGGCTGCTGTCATTTTCCCTTTGTGTCCCAACATACGCTTGTCTGCAGAGGCCACCACGTTGGGGGGTATGCCACCTTTTTGAGCTTCTCTTTGTTCCCAGAGAGTCTGGGAGATTTCACCAACTTTGTAACTGCTGACTGTTACCATTAGTTTTTTGCCTGTTGCTATTTCCCTGTTATTTAGCAAACTATTATGTTTTCACGCATATCTACTCACATTCATTCTCCTTATTGGTGGAAAGGAATTGGTTAAAACTATAAGGGAAGGTAACTTATTTTAGAGTGTTCCCCCCTAAATTGTTCTAAAACAAGACAAACTGCAAAGTAGGGCAGATCAGAACATAAAAGCTACAGCCTATCAAATAAAAATCCCTAAACTCCTAGGAAACAGTAATTTTCACAAATTTCATTTGAGAGTGCCTTCAAGTGGCAAAATAAACTTGATGTTCCCCTATTCCAGTTGAGCACTCTAACAGCCAGGCTGCCATGGGAAACTCCAAGTTTTTGGACTGAAACCTGTTGCCACAATATTTCCATGAAGTTCTGACCATGTGTGTTGGGATGATCACCACACCAAGGCTTTCTAAGCTGACTGAGTAAGCAATGAGGCTTGAATGCTTGTAAGCATGAGATAAACACAATGCTGGTCAGGAAAAAGATATTTCTAGCACAATCTCATCTACCTAAGGAGCTATGAGGCAAACAACCTGCGAACATCAGAATAAATTAAGGTGGACTTTGAATAAAGTTTTTTAATTACTTTTTAACATCAGTATGCTGTGACACCATCCCCCTACTATAGATCAAAGAATAAATGTGGGGAAGAAACCTTGCCAAGTCCCATGTACATGAAAAGCATGTGAATCCTGCCATGTCAAATAAAGGGTGAGCTTCTAATGGAACCTTTCCTTCAGAAAAGGAATTGCAAAGGAATTGCCTCCTACTTTTACAAACATCCTGATTTGCTCATACAGGGGGGAGGATACAGGGAGAAAATAGTACATCATGTGAACTTTGTTTCCACAGAAAAAACCCCTAAATGTTGGGGCTCTAATGGAAATTAGATACCTCTGGAGTTAAGTGGCCCTGGAGCAGGCCTATGACATGAAACTTAACTCCAGATACGTTTTCAAGTACAAAGACTCAACTTCCACAGAATATCACCAGTGAAAAATGGTGCTACAAAACCATCTGATTCCTAACAGATCTGAAAATTCCTTGGTTAATTAATAGACCCAAAAATACATTATGAAAAGGACTATAAACACAAAGACATAAATCACCATAGGAAAGTAGAGGCATCAAGAAGCTTCAATTTAAACACTGTGAGCAAAACACTATAACCCATCACTTGCAGCCAAAAAGATCATTATAGGAAAGAATAAATAAAATTAGAGAAGAATTAAAGAATGGACCAAATAGATATAGGATTTAATCTGAACTACATTTTTAATTTCTTTTGGTTTTTTTTCTAAAAGCCCTGAAATAAAATGACATACTCTTTGTGCTCAAAGCAATTCTGCAACATTGCAAGTTCATTTATATAGATACATTGTCATAGAACATCCACCAAACGTAGATGATCATAAACCCTGAGATTATCTTGCTAGCTGAACCAATAGAAATTTTCCTATTCCTAATGTTCGATTATCTTTTGCATATGGATCCATGCATGTGTCCAGATTTTACTACTTAGGATTTCAAAATTGAAGCTTCTATATAAAAACAAAGATTAATTAAAGTAGCAAAATTACCACACATATAATTTACATACATATACTTTTGCAAATATCCAGGTACCAAAACCATTGACTAAATCACTATCTGCATTTCCCTCAGACAAAATCACAACTGTGACCTAGACAAGGGCATTCTTCAAATATTAAATATGTCATCAGCATCACATACATCATCTAAACAAAGAATGCTACTTTATTACATTTATAGATTAATACAGTATCTACTCATATAGATGAATTAATAAAAGAAATCTTGTTCCCTTAAAAATAAACCCTTTTATTGATTTCCTCCTTCAATCAAGAAGGAAGTTTTGTAGCTTTCATTTACTAGGAAATTGTTACTGAACATGCCAATATGCTCTGACAAAAAAACCCAATATTCCAACACAGTTCTGTCATAGACTTCCTACTTGATGCCAACATTTCTTAAAATAATATCTATTCCCTATCTTGCAATTCAAAATAATCCAAATATTTTGAAGTGCAGTAGCGCAGCAAAATGTAATAGTTAATCAACTAAGCAAAATGGCTGGGATATTCTTTTAACAATTTTCTTTTTGATACAAATTGTTTTTCACCATATCTGAGGTAGGCAAGAAATTGAATGTGATACAGTTTCAATTGGACTTTAATAAAAAGAAAATTATTTTTAACAAAATATCAAAACTGGACATAGTTTATTCTACACTGAGGTTCAGGTATTCTCCACCTCAGGTCACATGTTGTATTTTATTATTATACTATGATTCCTTTTATAGCTCTCTAGTCCAGTAAAGTTTATCAGAGAATAAATATAGACTGAGTTGTAAGCTGCAGTCCTGAATACAAATTGCATCCTTCAGCCTCCAATTGTAATTTGATTTCTTCATATTCTCTTTTTTTCCTTTTTTGTGTTGCACAAGTGGAACCATCTTTTGCTGCAGAAATTCACAAAACAAATAGTAGTTTGCAAAAAATCAGTGTGAGTACATAGCGCTGCTTAGTTTGACCTCCCTGATGATAACGAAAAGCAAAACTGCTTGATTCTGTGGGCAGGCATAGGTATACCACTTCTATCCATCTAGTAAAACATTTGAAAAAATCTGCATTTCTACAGTAAACAGGCTCTGGGGACAGCAGTTCATCAGATTGCTGCTTTGTGGGAAGTAAACAGGTCTCCTAGGACACAGCAGAATCTTCAATAGTTTCTTTACAGTATCTTAAGGCAGGACAAAAAAAAAAAAGAAACAAAACATTCCTTACTGCACGCACAACACAAAAGTTTTGTAAAGTTGTCCCACAAGTTGCACAATCATTCAATGAAATTTCACAGTTTAATACCAGTAAACTGTCTCTCCTTTCTTCAAACTACTATCAGATATTGCCCTATGAATACACTGTTTCAGGCTGAACAGACTCCCATTTCCCACTCAACGCTGTAAAGTATATCTATGTTTCCTGAACACAGTGAAAAAAATCCACACACAGTTCCTCACAACAAACCATAATCCTAAGTCTGATATAAAACCAATTTGGACCACTCCATAAAGCCAAAAGCAACTCTACAAGTCAAATTTATAAAGCAGAAAAGCAGCTTTTTGCTTGTAAATTAATCTGCTTAAATTGGACATTTATCTAAACTGCTCCTGACTCAGCACTATTGTCATTCAGTATCTTCTTCCCATCTGACAAAGAAAAGCCTTAATTCTCATAATACTTCATCCTTCATTCCTATGTTCAGTTTTGGGACCCTCACTACAAGAAGGACAGTGACATACTGAAGTGTGTTCAGAGAAGGACACAGGAGCACAGGGCTGATAAGGAACAGCCAACAGGGCTGGGATTGTTTAGCCTGGAGAAAAGGAGGTTCAGAGGAGATTTTACTGCTCTCTACAACTACCTGAAAGGAAGTGGTAGTGCAGTAAGGGTTGGTCTCTTCTCACATTTAACAAACAACAGGACAAGAGGGAACAGCCTCAAGTTGCATTTGGGGAGGTTTAGACTGGATATTAGAAAAAATTTATTCACTAAAGGGTTAACAAGCATCAGAACAGATTGCCCAGGGAACTGTTTAAGTCACTGTCCCTGGAGGTATTCAAAAGCTACATGATCTGGCAGTTGTGGACATGGTTTAGTGACTTGGCAGTGTTAGGATAACAGTTGGACTGAATGATCTTAAAGGTCTTTTCCAAGCTAAATTATTCTGTGGTTATATGATTCTACAAAGCAGAGTAGTGAGCTTCAATCTAAGCAGGTCAAGTTCCTGTGGCAGTGTCTAGTAGTTAAGATAAATAAATGAGTGATACCTATCTTTTCCAGGAACAATGAAGCATGGAGAAGTCTGTATGGTGGAGTACATGTCTGTTTCACCCACAAATATGACATAAAGTGCTTTATGTGAATGTCGAGTTTAATTTTGGACCAAAAAGGGATAATGCTCTTTAAAGGGCCATAAACTTAACCATGATATTTTTTGTTTCCTGGTGTCAATTACTCAAGGAACTGAGAAGGTTAAAAAAGACCAAAGCAAATTCCACTACCTATTTTTGTGTGACAACAGATCAGTGAGCTGTACAGATCAGAGTACAACTTAAGTAATTAGCTCATGTGCAGACAGCTTACTCTTGAAGTTAAATTTATGGGACGAGTCTTGGTTTTACTGAATTGTCAGAAGTGGTTTTACTTGAGGACAAGGATTATAGATTGGATGTGAAAAACAAAGTTTCTGAGAAGGGTTTACTTCCTGTCTTACTTCATCAAGTATTATGAGTAAACATAAACAAGGGCTATGAAGCTTCTACTGCCAAAGTACACACAAGCCAAGAATTGTATTACCTATTCAGCAGACACATTTGAACAAACAAAACATGTCCCTTCAGATGAAAAAATTCTTCAGTCATTCCCTAAAATAATAGGCACTTATGTTGGTCCCATTCCTGTTTAATATTATCTCAGTAGGTAAACATGTCCACTTCATTTTCATCACAAAGCATTATCTACTGCTGGTCTTTACTCTTCTTACAAAACAGTGTTTGAAGCAGTTACACCCTCTTCTATTACTTTTCACAATACAGTGTTTTTGAGAATTGCATACGACATTAGAATGGAAGGACAGAGGCAAGGAGTTGATAGCAGCTGCAATCTTTGCACAGGCAGGACGACTGCTGGTATCTGACTACAGTGACACAGCCTTCTCATGGGACAGCTGCATGGAAGACAGGAAGAAAGACATTGGCTGATGGTGTTTCACCATGTGGTCTCTCCTACCTTTCTATAGAAACAAAGGAAGCAAAGATGCTTTTGATGCTTAGGGTGGCAAGAGAAATTGCTAGTTCATTGCTAGTTCAACTACAAAAGCTTCCTGTAGCAGACTGAACAGAGCATAAGAAATAGTTTGTCTCTGTTACTTTTCCTTTCTCCATGGGTTTTGTAGCATAATCTCTGTGCAGACTAAACAGTAGTTCTTGGAGCAGTGGTTTAGTGCCAGCAAGTTTTGCACTACTTGCCAGAATTCTTTTATTCTTGCTGTTCTGAAACATTTGCATTTGTCAAGCAAGGAGAAAACTTAGCTAAAACTCTGTTTACAGGCCTCTCATATTGTCACTTGTTAACTAAAAACCAGACTCTGAGGATGTAATGATTGATATTCAATAGCAACAACAACAACAATAGCTGCAAAGTATTTGTTCTGGGTAACCATTATCCACCAGCGCCATGAGAACAGCTCTTTTCTGTGCTTCACTATGGTGTTCAAAATCTATAATTTGAAACACTATGCTCATACTTCACCAGGTAACCAAAGCTTTCAAATTATTCAGGTTATTTTTGTCTAGTATATACCAAAATGTACAGTTTAATTCCTCCATGAGTAGCATGTTAGGCACATAAAGGCAATTCTGCAGTGAATGGCCAAGCAGCACCAGGACTGGCCCATGAAGTGGCCCACTGTAGATCAATGACTTTCTGAGTGTCTATGCCTTTACTTGCAGAAGAGAATATTTCAAAGAGTCATTGCAGACTCCTTAGGAGTATTTCTTTAGGATGTGTGGCATGGTCTGTTATAAGTTTTTCTGTTTTATGTCTCACTCCAGTATGTATTTCTGTTTCATTAAGCTACTTAGGAGAAATCAAGTCACTTATTTTGGTTTGAAAATCACAATAATCATAGAATATTCTGAGTTGGAAGGTACCCACAAAGATCATCAAGTGCAACTCTTAAGTGAATGGAAAATAATCTCTGGTCATATTCAGAATGTAAGAAACACAGGGAGAAGAGTCTCTTTTGTAAATTACAGTTTCAGATAGAAAAAGAAAAATCCTCAAAGGAAATCAGTTTTCTCTTTGTATTAAGCTTTGTCTTAAAAAGCAAATAAAATTATTTTCTGCTTTAGAGAAAACATCCAGAATTCTTAGGCAGCAGGCATTTTGTGTGCACATCAGATTTCATTAGAGCCGTGCCATATAAAAAGATATGTAAAAAGTAAAAAAACACAACAGTTAAATGCATTTGGAAATCTAAATCCAAATCTTTCTTCAGTCCATAATCTGAACCTAAGACTCAGCTGGAAAGGATGATAGTTTTGCCTAAAATTGATGAAAGGAGGATATTGAAAGGATTAATTCCTCTCTCTCCAAGAGAGCAGTAGTAGCTGAGGGATAGCTCTAGGCTACTCAACCTTACTTACATCTCAGCTAACAGCCATGCAAACCACAGAAATTTACTTTCTTGAGGTATCTTTTTTCTTTTTTGATGTCTTGCTTATATAAACTCATATGACATTTGCTTTGAGTGAATCTCAAAACTTGAGAATATTCTCTCTTGATTTTGCCTATATAATGAATGAGATGCTCTGCACGTTTCATCTAAAAAGAAGTAAAAAGGATTATCCCTGAGAAAATATTTTAAGGGATAACATAGTTGATTGCTCTGTAAGTCTGGATGTATTAGAACTTGCCAGAAACAACCACGCTATTTCTTGGTGCTAATCTATTGGTTAGAAGCACAAGTCTTCTCCCTGAAAAACAGAATAATTTCTTGAACTTAATTTCTAAAACCAGGCAATTTTAGAGCCATTGCCAATTACAATGAAAATTAAAAATGTTACTTAAAAACCACCTTTGGCATGATAACATTATTTTATTATGATCTGAATCCTTCAGGAAATAACCAAAAACCAGTAAATTCTCTTCACGTTTTACATAAATCGCCAGTTTAAACCATCTTTTTTGAGTTACAAAGGCCAAACCCAGGAAATTTTTGAAGAATTATCTGCTGATAGAATTCGTTTATTTTACCAATGGTTTCTGCATAAGCCTGCAAGGAACAGTATTTTTTCATTTAAATTTTTAATGCATTAAAGCAGAAAAACAACTGTGCTTTCGTATATGCTTATGCAGCATCTAACAGAACCAACTACAGTTCAATACAAAAAATAGATGTCTAAATAAGAAGGTGGAAGTCCACTTGCATGATCCAAGAATCTCATGTCTGAATATCCCTCAAGACAAAAATGAGTAAGCCTTTCAAACCCATTCAACCTGTCTGGCTGTTACTTCACTCTCTTCCAAACACCACAGCAAGTCCAGAGTCCAGGGTCTGGTCCAGAAAACCCACTAACCTCTGTTTTTGCCTCTGAAATAATACTTGGCGTAAAGCTCTGCCCAGTATTAGCAGCCCACTCCTTGCAGTCCAGACTCCTCCAGGTCGCTAGTTCAGGATGTCAGGAAGGTAGTTACTTCACATCCTTCTATGTGTGGTGTCTTGTTTACAGATGAAATTAGCTGTAAATGAGAAGCAGTCAACTTCAAGAAGAGGCTGTTGTGGTTTGAATGGAAGACAAATTCTCAGTCAAGTCCAGATTGTGATCCAGGTTTAAATAAAAAAAGAGGAATGTGCTCAGCCTTGCTTTGGAGGCTATTGCCAACAGGCGTTGGACATGTTAACAGAGTGATTGAGGTCATAATGAATAGAAAAAGGAAGGAGACCACAAACGAGAAAGTATGGGAAAGCAGGAGGACATACAAGATAAAATACTGAAGGCTTAGCTCATATGCGGTGCATGAGAATGAATTCAGAAAAACGGTGAACACTGAGTGAATGTGCAGAATTAAGGCAGACAAAGAAACATGATTTTAGGTAAACAACCTGTGAAGAAAATGAATGAAGTTGAGAAACGGCAAGTAGATACATGGCACAAAATTACACTAATGCATTCAATTCAATTATGTCTTTTTAGTCCCAGGAATCTTGATATGTGAGACTATCCCATCAATTTCAAAAGAGCACAGACTTATACCATCCATAGGAGAACTGAAGCAGTTAAGCTAAATCTTATAATCTGATTATATTTTGCTTGCACTAGTATCTGCCTTATTTTCTGAAATTGCTCTGAACTCCAGAGAATGTATTAAGATTGCTACTATTCATGAACATACTTAAAGCATTTCAACCTTACTATAGCTCATAGTCATAGTAAGTAATCAGTCACCTCTACTCATTCACATCAACTATAAGAATACATGACAGCAAGGATCTGTGGAGTACTGAAACATTTGTTAACTAGCAAAAGGCTGTATTGTCACAGACTATTGAATTACAGGTTTGGAATTGGTTTGGTTCGGTTTGGTTTGGTTTGGTTGCTGGGTTTCTTTTGTGGGGGGACAACACAGGGGAATTATTTAAAACAGAAGCCAAACTTCAGTGTTTGGATCTAGCTAGGAGAGATTTAGAATCTTGGATGTGAGGCTTTATCAGTCATCTCCATGAAAAATCTTTAGATCTACAGTATCCATCAGACTTACCTGGATGTAAGAGAAATGACTGCTATTTCTACTGATACTCTTATTTAAGGTCTTAAGCTGCCAATGAAGCAAGAGTTAAGAGGTCAAATGCAATCTTTCTTGTGGCATTTAAAAATCTGAAGCTTCTGCTCACCTCTGGGCTCTCCAGTTAGTGCTGCATACTAAACTCATGGCAGGCTAGGTCATGTACCAATTGCCCTCTACATTGTTGTTTGGCAGCTGCCCCTTTAAGTCCCTACCAGCAGGTACAGTACTTTCCCTTCACACCCAAAACTTCTATTAGCTCTTCAATGTGTCTCTGAAAATATTTTATGTCTTACTTGGGCAGCTGCTTGCTTCACATCTGCCAGACTCTCAGGGATTCCCATAAGCCCAGGCTCCAGACAGAAGCAAAGGCTGCATGTCAAGATTTGAACCTTGGGAAATTACTCTTGTGGGAAAGATATAGAAGCAGTTTCTTGTTCAGCACAGACCTGCTAAAACCCCAAACTATGACTTCTAAGATATCAGCACGGTAGGCATGCTAGAGCAGCTTGGGAGTGATGTGCAGATGACTTAGGATAAAAGCATAAGGAATTAAATTTTGTCTGAATAACACCCAGCAGATTCATATGCCCCAAGTCTCCTCACAAGTTCCTTTCATATTGTTACTTTTTCAGCAATGTTCCTTTCTATTATGAAATGATTAGCATTCCAATGTTCGTATCTGTGCCATTTTGCAAAGATTGTATGCCTGATTTCTAGTGAATCTCCCATGTCTCATTTTGGTAACTTGTACTTCTAACTGAATCCAAACTTTACCACTAAATTTTTACATCCAGACCCTAACTTTACCTCT
Source organism: Buphagus erythrorhynchus (assembly GCA_013400855.1). Classification (NCBI taxonomy): domain Eukaryota; kingdom Metazoa; phylum Chordata; class Aves; order Passeriformes; family Sturnidae; genus Buphagus; species Buphagus erythrorhynchus. The sequence goes on along the minus strand of VZTT01033632.1, from coordinate 1,189 downwards.
AAACAAAAATAATTTCTTTGTAGAAGACTTGAAGGTAGACTCCAGGAAAGTGCTAAACCAACTTTATGGCAGGACTAGATCAATATCAGCATGGTCTAGCTATTTATTCAAGATTATCATACTCTGCTCAAGAGCCTCAGAATACATTGATACGCAACATCTTACAGTTCTCTTACTTGCATTTTCCATAAACAAATGATAGAATTTTCAACAAGAAAATACTTACAAGGTTTTCAGTTAAAAATTTAAAATGTGATTTAATGCAGTCATTTGTGTTCACTACTTCACACTTCAACACTCAAACTCAGAATAACTAAACTGGGAACTAAGTTTCAGTTTAGGTAAACTTTTGGTTGGCAGTCTTGTGTGGGAAAAAACCCTAGAGTTACTGGTTTTCAGTACAGTTAAGCAAAGCTCAGAATCAATTTAAAAGCTTTAGGAAACTGGCATCTGACACTGTGTCAGCAAAATGAAAGTCTATAGGAGAAAGCACTCTTCAAAGAATGGCTGATCAAAGGAAATTATCTATTTCTAAAAAAATTAATTTTAATTTACAAACTATGTATATGAATCTTTCTGTTACTATCTATAATAGGGTATACTTATTAAGGATGCTGAATACAGTACAATTGAAAANAGTGTAGTCTCTGTTGTCATATTGAATGACATGCTGTGCGATGAAAGTAGAAGAGTTTTGCTGAATTAGTTTTTAAAAATTATCTGCAGTGAAGAAAATCAATATACATAGAATGTCTAGGTCCCAAAAGCAAATAAAAATTCATACAGCATTTTTCCTTCTCTTCTACTTCTGGAAATCACTAAGTATATAACAAAAAAAATTTCCAAGTCCTAGAAACCTGTCTACATACTGAGAATGAGAATGCACAAATCCCATAAGA
>VZTT01033631.1:31056-49135 GCA_013400855.1 Buphagus erythrorhynchus | reverse complement strand
AAAAAAGCAAGCATTCCTTGATTCCATGAATCACTTTAGGGAATACAAAGGAGATCAAAGACAGCATAAAGCTCCTACACATTAGTTCCTAGTTTTTCAGAAAGTTAAAGTTTTTTTAGGGAATAGAAAGTTTTTCATAAAACAACACGCTTTTTCTTTCACAGTCCATGTTCAGCCTCCTTTGATGAAGTGACTTTGACAGCAGGCACATTTAAGCCTAGCTCTACAACCCCTGTGCAGGTTTAGTTTTATTACCTTTGTTCAGGTTTCTGGTCTTTACTAACAAGCAGCACAATTTGTTCAAGTGGCACTGCTTGTGCAGGGCAGGCTTTTATGGAATGAGTAAATTAGCAGAATCCTGCCTCATTTCTCAGATGTGGACTGCTCTGCTGTTGTGCTTTTTGAATCAGGTGGCTGTTGAACAGGTTTGAGAAGGCTGAAAAGCTGTTCAAAAATAAAACGTGGCAACTGAGTTGTATGACCTCTCTGTTGATGCATAAACAGAACAAACCATTCTAAATTAATGTGATTCACTAATAGAAATGCATATGGCTGTTCTTGCATGTATCCTGGTAATTGTTAAAATGATAATATGGTATATAACACATTATTTTACTGCAGCTTGTTGTTGCAGTGAGGATGACCACAGTAAGAGTGTGTGCAATGAATTCTTAGAATACTGAAGTGACAGCAAGTGAAACAAAATGGTGATAACAGCAAAAGGAAGACAGCCAATAAAATACCTCTTTTTGCTTAAAAAGCATCTGGAGAGTATCCACACTGCTTTATTTTTTCTTCTGGTGGATATAACTTCACAGAAACCAATGCTCGTTGCAGAATCAGGGTGTTATTCTTCCCCTTTTGACTGCTGAAAATAAATAAAACTGTTAAATGACCTCACATTTAACAGTTTCACCTTGAGACTAAAGTATCACTCTACAACTCTTTTGTGATGTTAAGTCATTAAAAGTTGTGCTCACAGGGATATCTGGTTATTCTCATAAAACCATGCATAGCTTTTCACTGAAGACCAAACTATGCATGAAATTGAGACAAATAAAATCAAATTTTAAAGGGATTTCAGAAAAAAAAAATTAGTGAGTCACCCTCAGAACTCACAATTAAAGTATGCAAAATTTGTATGTATTTGTATGTATTTTAAAGCATGTAAATTATGATCAAGAAAAGCCTGAACAGAAGAAAATTGTCTAAAAATAGAGCAGGTTTTTTTCATTTTGGTTTTTTTTTCTTTCTTTTTAATACGATTTTCTGTGTTTTTATCAAATATATAGAATATTTTCATTTTATCCCACAGATTTACAGAATACAAACCCCCACTGAAGAACCATTTTTTGCCATGAAACTTTCTCATACAATATTTTGGAGTAGTCCCCTAAAATTTCACTTGGGAGCAAGGCAACATGTTAAAATACAGGATTTTTGAAAAGAAAGCAGTTGCAAACCTGTTGCAGAAGAGCATTACTTCGTGGTTAAATTTAAGGTGACACAGAGTTGTGAAACCAATAATTTTCACCCCTTCAAGGAGGACTGTATTCCTTCTACTGTTTTACTCCTCTTTTTGTATTTAGGCCATAAATATCCCAGCACAGTGAGCAATTCACCTCTAAAACTAAACCTCCACTAACTGCCTCATCTGCGTGGCTTTTAAATCCATCCATGGATGGGGACTCCAAACCTCCCAGGCTGGACAGGAGGTGACTGAAGGAATTTTTATGGATACCAGGAAAATGAGCTAAAAGCTACACATGAAAATATACAAGCCCCAAGCACTGCCTTTGTGGTCTCTTAATAGGTAAAAACAAGATATAAAGTTAAGGCAATTCAAGCAAGAATGGAAGAATTGCTAGTGAAAAGTCTCATAACTTGGCAGAGAACTAAATTTGGTTTTGAAAAGCATTGTAAAAAGATATGAAGTGTATTAGGTACTTTTACATAAGCAACAACTACAGAAAAACTGGATTTTAACCAATATTTTAACCAGTTCAAAAGAGAGGTGCAGGTTCAGCTGGAAGAAACTGGAAAGCTGGTGGAAATACAGAGGACATTCCAATTTCCACCTTCCTCATCAGCTTCCCTTCTTTTCTCCTCAGTGCCTGACCATCACTGCAATCCTAACATTTAAATCACAGAATCCCTGAGGTTGGAAAAGACCTCCAAGACCAACTTGTGCCCAATCCCCACCCTGTCCCCAGCTCTCAGTGCCACCTCCAGGAATTCCTGGGACACCTCCAGGGATGGGCACTCCAAACTTTCCATGGGGAAATTCCTGCTGGTGTCCACCCTGAGCTCCCCTGGCCCAGCCTGAGGCCGTTCCCTCTCCTCCTGTCCCTGTTCCCAGATCCCAAATCCCCCCCCGGCTGTCCCCTCCTGTCAGGGAGTTGTGCAGAGCCACAAGGTCCCCCCTGAGCCTCCTTTTCTCCAGGCTGAGCCCCTTCCCAGCTCCCTCAGCCCCTCCTGGGGCTCCAGACCCTTCCCCAGCTCCATTCCCTTCTCTGGACACTCCAGCCCCTCAATTCCTGTCCTGAGGGGCCCAGAAATTGGGACCACCACTGGTGACCTGGATTCCACTCACCACTGGCCTTTGAGACCATCCATTCAGGCAGTGTTTTAATCAGCAGCTCTCCAAGCCATGAGCAGACTGTTCCTCCAGGAAAAAAAAAACTGTGGTACACAGTGTCCAATCCTTCCTGGAATCCTCAAGGCCTCGCAGACATCATCCACAGCCTCTCCCTTGTACTGGGTGTATTTGCAACACCTAACCAGTGGTTTGTCTTCATTTTCTTCTGCCTTCACTCAGAATCAGGATTAAAAACACAAAGGAGATGAATTTTCTCGTGTTCGGGCTTGGTTGTTTATTAAATCTTATCTAAAGTACAGAGAGTTCTGCAGCACTTCTACCAGCTAAAAGTGAGCAAAATGGAGCTGAATTTTAGTTAGTTACAAGGTGTTTAAAAGCCAAACAGTCCAATAAAGAACTGACACCTGTATTATTTATACTTTTGACCCAGTAACCAAACTCCTGTGACCCACAGTGCAGCACTGACTGTCCAACCAAAAACTGCCTGAAACCATGGAGAAGAAGGAAGATGAGCACTGAAAGGAGACACCACCCAAAATCCTCCATCCTGTCCCATACCCATTACTGTGTTCTAAAACCCCAAATTCCAAACCCTTCACCATGTGAAATCACACACTTCTATTTAACTACACACCCGTGACTTTAACTCCATCACTCAAATTTGGAGCCTTCTCCAAGGGCTCAGGTCAAGAGCAGTGTTCTGCAGGGGGTCAGCGCCAGAAAGCACAGAAAGCTCAAAAATCCCAGGTTTGTGGGATCCAACACTTCCTTGCTCAGTCAGCAGGTCACCTTAGAGTAAACTGATGTCAGGTTACTCTCAGGAACAAAATATTCACCAGATATATATTTTTTTCTTTACTGCACCAAAATCTGTTTGTCCAGCCAGAGCTACTTTGCCCATTGTCTTGCTTTGCACAGACCATTTTCATTCAGTCTTTGCTGAATGAAAGCTTAGTACTTTATTTTTTATTTTTTTTTTTAGTAATTGGAAAACACCAAACAAAACCTCTGGGAAACCTTTCAAAGTTGTGTGTGGAGACTGAGACAAGGAATTGCTTTGGTGCTTTGCACTGATAGAATTGAACACTGCTTTGAAAGTGTCCTCCTGCTTCTCATGTCTGAAATGGTTTTGGCAAGGGACATTCAACATAACTTTTTATTTTTTTATATCTTCTTTAAAAAAAGAAATTTAAAAAAAATTACATACATTTATTTGCATGCCTCATCAAGCCAGAAGAAAGTGTTTAGACCCCCAGGCACTCATGCCTTCCTGTCTTTCTCCTGACAATTAAAAGCATCATGTTTTTCATGTCATTTATCATTGCTTCCTGCAGCTTGAACAGATTGAAATATGCACTTTTATGTCCTGAATGCAAGCCTTGTCACATGTAGCTCTGCCAGCATTCAGACAGCATCCTAAGCTAAACAAACATCCTAAGCTAAAGGTCCTCACACTGCTCACAAATAAAATAAAATTATTTTATGCCAGTGTGCAGGTGTTTGTCTGTGTGTGCAAGCTTATATCTAGGTGTCTGATTTCAAATTCCTTTCAAAAGCGATATTCTGGAATATATATTGCATTTGGAAACATATCTTTCATAAATATATGTAAATATATATGTAACAATTTCAGATATCTCAAAGGAGAACAAAAGCAGGCATTCTGTACAGCCCCACGTTTAAGCATGTACATTTTACAAGTCTCCTAATAGATCCTAACAGAAAATAGATATTTTCATTATCAATAAAAGAGGAAAATTATTCATTTGGAAGGAGCATTTAGCCTTGCTGCAGAGTGCTTTGGCTGGTTAATAGAGGTGCTTTTCTCAAAGACTTGGGAAGTTGTAGAGGACACAGCAGCTGTGCTAGGTGCCTGCAAAGAGGAATTCTGCTCTTGCTAAAGCATCATTGAAGGGGAAATATGAGAACAGAAAAGGAGCTACTAGGCTTATTAGGCTTTATTAGGTATTCCTTAATAAAGACCATAAAATCACAGAGCCATAGAAGGGTTTATGTTGGAAGAGACTTTGAAACTCATCTCATCCCACCCCTGCTATGGCAGGGACACTTCCACTGTCCCCAGTGTCCAGCCTGGCCTTGGGCATTCCAGGGATCCAGGGGCAGCCACAGCTGCTCTGGGCACCCTGTGCCAGCCCTGCCCACCCTGCCAGGGAACAATTCCTAATTCCCAAGATCCCATCCAGCCCTGCCCACCCTCACAGGGAACAATTCCTAATTCCCAAGATCCCATCCAGCCCTGCTCACCCTGCCAGGGAACAATTCCTAATTCCCAGTATCCCATCCAGCCCTGCCCACCCTGCCAGGGAACAATTCCTAATTCCCAGTATCCCATCCAGCCCTGCCCTCTGGCCCTGGGAGCCATTCCCTGTGTGCTGTCCCTCCAGCCCTTGGCAATTGTCTCTCTCCATGATTCCTGCATTCCCTGGGGCAGCTCTGCAGGTGGGGTCTCACCTGGGGGGCAGAGGGGCAGAATCCCCCCTGGGATGGAGCCAGGCTGGGGCTCAGCCCAGCACAGGCTTTGGGGTCCCAGCTCTGCCCCAGAGCCCCCCAGGGCTCCTGCAGGGCTGCTCCATCTGCTCAGCCCCAGCCTGGATCCAGCCCTGACCCGGGGGCAGCAGCAGCCCCTGGCCTGGTTAAAGCTCCTGAGATCCCCAGGGGTCACTCCTGGCATGCCCAGGTCCCCCTGGATGCCATCCTGTCCCTCATCCTCTCATCATGATGCTCTGCTGCAGAGGCAGCTCGTTTTGGAGGAGGCTTTGGTTAATGCTGCTGTGGAATTTCTCATTTTTCTCAGGAAAACACGAGGAGTTCAGGGCTGCAAATCACTCTTCAACAGGCAGACTCAGCTGTGGCACATCTGCAACAGGGAATGATGAAAAGAGTGAGCGAGGGAGAACTTGACCAAATGACCCTCATCTTCTACTTGCAACTTCTCCAATTTTGTTGTCATGGAACGAAGCTGAAATTTTCAGGCGGTATTTACATAAAAATAATTGGTGGCCGTACAAAGTACTGTTGATCTGTGAATTTTTAAGCATTTCAAAATGCCACAGCAGATGCAAGTCGTTGTTTCTCTTGCTAATGCTCGTCTCAGATTGACTTGAAGGCATAAGTAGTTAATATACTGTAATTTAGACTATGAAAACCTACGCAGTTTTATCTTACATATTTCAAGTGTGCAGCAGAAGAGAATGTGCATCATCACCTGCATACATTGATTAAAAAAAAAGGTTTAAAAAACAGCTGGTTTTAACTTCATTATATTAAATCACATATTATGAGTATAAATGCTCATTATATGAAGTGTGTAGTGGTATTTCATGTGCTATCTTAAGAATGTTTCTAACACTCATGTGGAAATGTTTAACAGATCATTATTAAGCCACTGCTGTGAATAGCTCAATATAGAGTGCAGCATTAGGATTTATGTAACAGTGGCAGTGTGTGGCTTTTAACTTTTAGATATGTTGGTGCAGGGAATTAAAATGTTTACTTAAAAATGCCATTAAAAGATATCCAAAGGTCTAAATACCTTTACTGCATTTAATTTTTAATGAAATATTAATGAAAGGAATTCAGTTTCTGGTGGTGTCACATGTGATTTAAAATTTGAAATGTCTGTAAATTAACAAAGCTGTTCATCATTCACTGTAAGTCCAATGGGTCAAGGATCTTATTTTTATAATATTAACATTTTGTTTCTCGCATTTTATTGAGAAGTTCTTGTCCCTTCATCACAGTCTTCACAACTTTGTCTTTTCCTCATCTTTCTCACAAGTGTAATTATGATTCAGGAATTTACAATTAGCAAAGTGAGAACGTGATAAATTCTTCTAAAACTTCTAAAGTATCAAAATTTCTTGGGTTTGGGAGAATTCTGTCACATAATTTACAAAGAGGACAATATTCAGAATGAACAGTCAGGCCACTCTTTAATATTAAAACTTAACCTGAGTGCAGTCAAAGTTGTTTTGTTTTTTTTTTTTCTACCTGAGAGTCCAAAGTTGCAAAGTTTCTATAATGAAAGTAAAAAATCGAAGGATATGGTAAAAAATACTGTATCACTGGAGACTTTTTTTACTCTAAGATACTCAAAAATGCATCTTGTTTATTTTTTGCTCTGAAATAAATTAAAAGAACATATATCAATGTTTTCATGATAAGAAAATGAAATTATAATCTATTTTATTCAAACACGCCTGAAATTTTAAAATTCAGTGGAAGTTGTGTGTTTCCAATCACATATTGCTGATTTTGGGAAGTTGTCTAGAAATCTGCTGTTGTTTTCCTGAATTGGGTTGGAAAAAAAAGAAATCTTGAAGATCTGTTTGATCAGATCTGAGTATTATGAGATTTGGACAAGAGTTATTTGCTTACTAGCTTTCTCAAAAGCATTGACTGAAATGGTTAGAGGAAAATATATCTTGTTGAATCCAACAAGGATCTGGTGAATGTGAGCTTCTCCTCCTGACAGTGCTTCTCTCTGGGTATAGGCAAATGAGCATTATCACATAATCCAACTAAAATCTTGGAAGAAAATATGCCAAATATCTCAAAAATATTAAAAACTTACAATTGCTTTTGTAGGCAAAGAAAGCTGGAAGACAGTACTGGCTATGGAGAGAAAAAAGCATTCTGCCAATGGGAATAAATTTTTTTTTTAATTTTTTTTTTTTTTTAAGTGGTTGCAAATGGAAGTAGTAAGCAGAGTGCACTGCTCTCTGAAAATGAAAATTACATGACCAAACATGAAAATTACATGACCAAATAGGGATAGATTCGCCTGTGCCTCCACAAATGTACAGGGCAATCACTCAGGTGTCAGGAAACTCCAAATATTGAAGCTTACAACTCTGACCAGAACCAGGACAAAAAAGTTAGGCTCCTGACTTGGTCATTTTAGGCCAAATTCATCTTTCACTGTTTCCCCTTCTTCACTGTGATGATCATACTGCAGCTACAAGTTAGGAATATCTTGCTGAACTGTACAATCTCCCTGTGATGATGTAAATCCCCAGAAATTGAGACAGGGACTGCAAACCTAATAAAATAAAACCCCAAAAACAACCAATCAACCAACCAACCAACCAACCAACCAACCAAACAAACAAACAAAAACACAAAAAAACCCCAAAGGAAACAACAAAAAACCAAACAAAAAAGCAAAACAAAACAACAGAAAACACCAAAGTCAACTAAACACCAACAAACACAAAACAGAAAAGCAAAAAGAAAAAACCAACAAAACAAAACACAAAAAAAAAACCAAAAAACACCCCAAAACAACAAAGCCCTGAAACTCAGCTTTCTCTTTGTTTTTTCAACTTCTCCATTGCACATTACTCTTTTTTTTTTTTTTGTGATTTATATTTATTACAGACATACTTTGAAGAGTTCCATGATAGGAGATAGAGGAGGGAGGAGGCATTGCAACAACCACGACTTTGCCAGGCATCTTAATACCTGCATAAATAATTTCAAAGGATAAAAGATTTGTAATTAATGTTTAATTAATAATTTATGGTTGTATTCCGTGAAAAAACATCCCCCACCAAAAATTAGAAAGGATCAAACTCGGTATAAAGGAGAGGGGAAAATAAAAGGAAGTGTTTGGTACAGCCCATAGAGCGTGAGCTCCATATGGGTCAAAGAGCAAAGAAGGATGTCATGACAGACTGCAAGGTCCAGAGGGTCCCTGAAGACCCAGATTTTAGGAAGCATGTGGAACAAACTGAGAAAATGTCCATAGAAGGTATGTGCTTCAGAGGAAATTGGGAAAAGGATCATTTATTTATCTATCTGCCTTAAAGGTTTGTCCTTGGAATGACTTTGGTAGGGATTGCCCTGGGGTGAGAATAAACCTGTCCTCCCCACCCACAATAAAAAATTAAAGCAAGCCAATCCGTGGCACATGTCATGAAAAACAAAATCAGGCCAGAAGTGAATAAACCATTTTCTGCTGAAGTGCCTCACTCACTGTGAGAATGCAGCCCCAGATTTTCTGTCCCCTGTGAAGAGGGATCCAACACAGCCCTCATGCTCACAGCTCAGCAGAATGCCACTGAGGAGAGGTGCCTGCAGGAAAAATCCATCCTGTGACAAACTGGGAAGAGGTGTCACAGCAGTTTGGGGCTGTTTAGCTCAGGTTTTGCCAACAGCTGAGCAGCTGAGCGTGGGATGAACTGAACAGAGAAAAGTTTTAATGTCTCCACAAAGCATTGCTGGAGTCAGCAGCCCACCAGAAGAGAGTCACACATCAAATATGTTTGCTGCCTGAGAAATGATAACAACGTTTTGTAGGAGTATAAAAGCAATATTAATCATATTGGCTCCTGAATGCATGCTGACATTCATATTCCCAGAACACACCCAAAGCAATAATTGTTAATTTTCTAGTCAGAACGATACAACTCGATATGGAAACAAAAACTTGGAGGCATTCAGACTTCCCCTCTCCTGTGTGATTTTTAACACTTTTATTGTGAAAATTAGGTTTTTTTGTACATCTCAGAGCCATTACACATCTGACCAGATCCCAGCTGAACCAGTATGAAGCTCTAGTGACTGAGAAACCAGAGCTTCAGCATCTCACCAATTAAAGCTCACCAGATGTTTGTGAACTGCCTTGCCCAGTGGCAACATGTGAATTGGAACCAGTAAATAGGCCAGAGGGTGGGGAACAGTGTCCTGCTGGCATGAAATGACATCTGTTTGATAGGTAAGAGCAGAGGCAGTGCAATCAGAGTGCTGCCAGCACAGCACTTAGCTCAGTCCAGCATGGTATCATGATCAGTTATATCACTCAAAGGTGGTTCTTAAGGGCTTCTTTCCTATCCTAAAGATGCATCTCCCTAAAAACATCACAGTGGTGGTCCACATTTATTGTGCCCAAACGATTGCAGGTCAAAATTGCACATTATACAGGATTTCTCCTCATTTCTGCCCACAGGTCTCTCTTTTGTATAACAACCAGAAGGATCTGAAAGTTAAGCTCAGATTTTATTTATTTATTTCAATAACAGGTGACTCTTTTCAGGTGAAAGAGCTTTTGGAACTGGTTATCTAGAAGATTTTTGTTCTGATTGCTGTCTTTTTGATACAAGTGCTTGTCATGTGTTCAGAATTTCTGGACAGTAAGTGTGAGAGTGGGGATGGCTTGAGAAACAGCATAACCTGTGATTTTGAACATAACAAAGCAAAACAAAAACCTTTCCCTGTGTAGCCCTTTCTACTGGTATGGCCATTGTCTCTAAAATAATTTGTCTTTGAAATTACATTTGTCCTGTTAAACAAAACAAACAAACAAAAAAAAAAGTGACAAAACTCAACAACAAAAACAAATCAAATCAAAACAAAACAAAAGACACTAAAAACCCAAACAAACAAACAAAAAAATTGAACCCAGAATACCAAAATAAATCCAAAACCACACAAACCTGCCATGAATATTGAGCACCTGGTGTGGGCTGTGTGTTCATCTTTAGGTTGAGATGGAAATGGTCCAAGATATATTTTGGCCATATTTTTGTGTCTCTTGCCATTTCTTGTGTTCCACAGCAGGCTGAAGAGGTTGGAGAGATGTTGCACAAGCAGCAAACACCCCATGAACAGAGGATTCCAGAGAAACCAGAGGAAAGGGTTTCTTTTGGGAAAGGAGAGTGGTGAGAGCACAGCAACCCCATGGAGCACTCCAGGGTGGGACAGAGGGGCTGGAAATCTGGGAAAGGCTCCTCAGGACAGGAATTGAGGGGCTGGAGTGTCCAGAGAAGGGAACGGAGCTGGGGAAGGGTCTGGAGCCCCAGGAGGGGCTGAGGGAGCTGGGAAGGGGCTCAGCCTGGAGAAAAGGAGGCTCAGGGCGGACCTTGTGGCTCTGCACACCTCCCTGACAGGAGGGGACAGCCAGGGGGGATTTGGGATCTGCTCCAGGGAACAGGGACAGGAGGAGAGGGAACGGCCTCAGGCTGGGCCAGGGGAGCTCAGGGTGGACACCAGCAGGAATTTCCCCATGGAAAGGGTGGGCAGGGACTGGAAGTGCCCAGGGAGGGTTGGATCCCCATCCCTGGAGGTGTCCCAGGAATTCCTGGAGGTGGCACTGAGAGCTGGGGACAGGGTGGGGATTGGGCACAAGTTGGTCTTGGAGATCTTTCCCAACCTCAGGGGATTCTGTGATTTAAATGTTAGGATTACACTGATGGTCAGGCACTGAGGGGAAAAGAAGGGAAGCTGATGAGGAAGGTGGAAATTGGAATGTCCTCTGTATTTCCACCAGCTTTCCAGTTTCTTCCAGCTGGTCGTTCACACCTGCAAAAACTCTTACTCAAAGGTTGGACAGGATGATCTTGAAGGTTTTTTCCAACCTGGATGATCCTGCGAGTACAATTTGAGATTAAAAAATGCACTCAGAGCAGGACGTGTCAGCACACTCCACTGACATTCACTTCATCCTTCCTCAGGGCCCAGGTGATCATGTGGTGATATTTATTAAAATTCCTTGCATTTCAGCAGGGTAGAACGGGTTGGCACATCACACCTCTGCTTTTCTGTTTCAGGATTAGGATCTGTGATGTTTTGTGAGCCACAGCTCCTTTTTTTGTGCTTGCAGGACCACAGTGGGGTGGTCCACAGATCCCAGAAGATTTGATCCTGGAGCCTGCAGAGTCTCCAAGGTCCTTACAATACCCACAGAGGCATCCTAAGTCGTGGAAACATTTGCTTTCTTGTATTTAAGGACTTTTTAAAATTTTTTAAATTTTTTTTCTGTGCTCCTTTTTCATGTATTCTTCTGACAAAATACATTTACAAGTCCAAACTTTTCACTCTCACCACACAAGTCTTTCATTCTAATCCCATTAGGACAACTGGAAAATTGTTTAGCAGGCTGATGTTTTCAGCAAATGTAAATAAAGAGTAATTGACCTTCTCTCTCAGACTGCTTGTAGAATCTCTAGGGTAAGGAGTCATATTTTTTTTAATATCAAAAATAAAAATGAGCTAAAAGCTACACATGAAAATATACAAGCCCCAAGCACTGCCTTTGTGGTCTCTTAATAGGTAAAAACAAGATATAAATGTAAGGCACTTCATACAAGAATGGAAAAAATTGCTGGTGAAAAGTCTCATAACTGTGCAGAGAACTTAATTTGATTTTGAAGAACATTGTAAAGAAATATGAAGTGCATTAGGTACTTTTACATAAGCAGCAGCTACAGAAAAACTGGATTTCACCAATATTATAACCAGTTCAAAAGAAAGGAGTTTCTCTATGTTTTTTCAGCTTCTCTGATTTTAGTGTGCAGAGGAGGAAGGGTGAGGTACTGGAGGAATGAGGGACATTTTGTACTTGGAGAAAATAAAAAACTTTGTGGAAGATTTTTGTTTCAGTATTCTATTTTGATCTGCTTGGAGGTCTCAAATTTGAAATGGCTCTGGATTTACTTTGAACTCATCTCTTCATGCCTGCTCTTTTTCTGTGTTACTGCCTTAAGTTCAGAATTACGAAAAACTGAATTTTTTAACAAGGCGTCTGTTTACTGATTCAATATTTCTAAAAGTAAAGCTGTGCAGCAGTCAAAAAAACCCAAAAAACAAACAACAAAACCCCCCAGTATTTCACCCTATTTTAATATTCATTTTGATATAAATCACGTTGCTATAACTACTAAAAAGAAACAGACTTTTAGTGTTAGGTGTTAGAATCTGACATATTTAAACTGATTTCACAATGTAAAAGCTCCTGTGATAACAGCACTAAGAGAATTATTAGCATATTTATATTTACTTTGAAAGGTGAAATATGCACTTTTAAAATGAAATTTCATTATTAGAGGCAGAAATATCTGCTGGTTTGTTTGTGGGGGTTTTTTCTTCTCCTGAAAGACTCAGTGCAACTATGTTCATGTGAAATGAAAATTGACTGTATAAAATTTTAATTTCTCTGTGTAATTCCAAAACAATGGCAGTTCAAGCAGTGAGTACATATAATTATCTGTGTCTCTCAAAACAACTGAGATTATTTTTTTTCCTTGAGTCTACGAGAGAAGTTTAGAGCTTACTAAAACTTTCAGCAGATTGTAGGAAACTAGGAAGACTAAAAAGCTGATTTTTTGCCAGTCAAAGTTTAAAAAATTGCAGCATATTTACAATTTCTACAGCACTCCTGTTTCCTATCAATTTTTTTAACATAATGTTAAATGGCTATTAAAACTTATATACAATGTACAATTTTCTTCTTACTGAATATTATGCCCTTAGTGGTTCAGTGAGAACATCTATCCCATTTATTCCTTACTATGTAAATGTCTTTTGCTGTGGCAAACTGTTTATCCGGAATCTTCTTCAGTGAAAAAAAAAAAAAAAAAGGAAAATAGCTTTTTTATTATTATTTTTTAAGGATTCTAAGACTTTCAGGAGCAGAATAACAGCGATTTAATTTCAATCACTGCTGATCACCCTTGATCCCCTGTGAATTTGTGGGGAACTGTCAGTTCTCATCATCAGTAAATATCTGTCACGCAGGGTCTATAAACTTGTTAGTTTGAGGATTGTTATGTAGCACTCCTGCTCCTAGTTTCACTGTCCTCTGCATTTGCTAATGACTTTTTCATGAACTACACCACTGCAATATTTTTTTCCAATTCAGAGACCATCTTCTGATAAGAAAATGATTTAGAAGACTATAAAATGGATAATATTTTAAACTGCTGCAATAAATAGTCTTGGGAGTGCTGGTGAGCCAGAGCCAAGGAATCCATTGAGCTAAACACAATCATTTATCTTAGCTGGATTACATGAGCAGCTCATGATAAAAAAAAAAAAGAATTCTTTTGCATTGTTCGGTTTGTTACGAATTGCCTGACATAAGTAATTTGCAGCCCCATATACTCTGCCATTCTGAAGGAAGTTCAGCCTCAGATAAATTTTGAATCTGACATACTGGGAAAAGTTTTCACACAGGGGAAGGGGTTTTTATTTGATACAGAGCTGCAGAACGGAGCTGGGGAAGGGTCTGGAGCCCCAGGAGGGGCTGAGGGAGCTGGGAAGGGGCTCAGCCTGGAGAAAAGGAGGCTCAGGGGGGACACCAGCAGGAATTTCCCCATGGAAAGGGTGGGCAGGGACTGGAAGTGCCCAGGGAGGTTTGGATCCCCATCCCTGGAGGTGTCCCAGGAATTTCTGGGGGTGGCACTGAGAGCTGGGGACAGGGTGGGGATTGGGCACAAGTTGGTCTTGGAGATATTTTCCAACCTGAAGGATTCTGCAGTAGTCCCAACACCTAATATGATCTTCGAGATACCCCAATTTATTCAGCTGGATTTTGCAGCTGAATAAAAAAAAAAGTTTTTGAGAAGAGAGCAATCCGTGAGTTTCCAGCGACAGCACAGCAGCAGCCTCAGGAGAAATCCAGTGAAACACCCAGGCACTCTGCATGTGTCCAAAACACTTTGTGTGAGACTGTCATCTCCAGGCGTCGAGTTAATTGCTCCTGTCACAGCTGCTTATTGCTCTTTTCACTTCTCAGCCTCACCAGCAAGGCATACTTGTTAGCAGGCTTGTGGTTTTTTCATGAAAAAAAAAAAAAAACCCGAACCAAAAGTGGAATAATGGAAGCAACCAGTCTGCACAAGGATGCCCATATATATTCAGTACGAGTGTAGGATTTGGCCTTAGAAATATGATCAGATTTGCAGTGTTAGTAAAAATAGGCATTATATGTACCTTTTAAGATTATTAGCTAAAAGCATGGGAATTTTGCTGAAAAAAAATCCTCAGATATCCTGCAGGAGTAGCTCTTCATAAAGAATAGAGGAAGAGTTATTTTTTCTGTCATGAATGCTGGAGAGAATTCATTATAAATTTTAAACGAATATTATAGATAACATACAGATTTTTAACAAATATCCACCATCCTAAATTGCTGGTGTCACCTCTTGTCAGCTTTCTGGAAGGATTGAATTTATATTACAAAATGATTTGGTCAAAGGATGATAGTAACACTTCTTCATGATGTGTTTTTAATTTGAAGTTCAGCTAACTGATAATAAGCAATTTCTGGTCTCAGTGGTTTGTATATCAAACTAAGGTTGACTGAGATAAGGGGAAACTGAAATGATGCCATCAACCGGAATTAGCACAAAACCACCTATTTACATGAGCTACTGGTTTTGTATGCAAAATCATAAGACAAAAAATAGGGATTTATTTACAAATTTAATAACGTTCTCAAACATTAAATATAGACATCATTTTAATAGTTTATATAATATAATGCAATTTATGCTTCAAATGCCAATATTTTAATACATCAGAAAGGCATATTAATCTTTTTATGTTACTTCCCAACCATGCAGCTCCATCTCTTTGATGCCTCCTCTGTTGCAGAGATCCCTCAAAAGACATGAAGAGATTTGTTCACTGTTTAGCAGACCATAAAGATTTAATCATACTCCAGTTAAGTGCAGAAAAGTAATTACAGGTCCAGGAGCCTCTTGCTTTTGGTACTGAAGAAATAAGTTTTCACCATCATCTATTGTTGGGATAAAATCAGGAACAGAGTCTCGCAGAGAATGAAGTATTCAAATAATTTCTAGGATTCAGTGATTTAATCTGTGATATGATGTTTCAATTTCCCATTCTTTGCCAGGGTTGCTTTGTGTGGCATTACTCATATATTTCACAAAGTGAACCTGGCTTTCACTTCATCACTTGCTGTGCTGGGGAAGAAGAGGAAAATGTGATTTATTTTTTTTTTTTGTCTCTTTATTGACCCTTTTTTGAGGGCTTCCCTTCTGTTGTTTGCTATGGGAGCTGGGAAGGTGCAGGTGAGTGCTCTGGGTCTGGAATTGTGGCGTGCTTTGGAATTGTGGTGTCCTCACACAGCAAAGTGGCAGCAAGGCACCCCTGCAGAGCAGGCAGCTGTATTCCCAGTGCAGTTTATCAGCCCAAGCTCTGACCTGTAAAGAGTTGGTTAACTCCCAATTTCTTCAGGATCAGCTGTGTGGAAAGGCAGCTTCTCTGTTCAAAATTGATTCTGAGTCATGTGCAGATTGTTTCTCCTTTTTGGAAGGGAGGGGAGGTGGAACCTGTCTGGGTAAACCTGTGAAGCTTTTTTTGACTCGTTTTGTGTTACGAGCTTTGCATTTTTTTGGGAGTCACTATCCCAGAAATGAATATCTGGAAGCGATTTCCTTCTGCCAGCAGTGTTGTTTAGAAGGATCAAGTAATAAAATTTCTGAGAAGTGGAGAGGAACAGCACAGCCACAACTTGGAAGGATGCTGTCGTTGAGGAGCACAGAACACACTCCCATTTCCTCAGTTCTCATCTCTCTGTATTATATTATTCTATTCTATTCTATTCTATTCTGTTCTGTTCTGTTCTGTTCTATTCTATTCTNTAATATAATATAATATAATATAATAAATATAATATAATATAATATAATACTTATTATATGTGTGTCTCATGTCTCTGTCTTATAATGCCCTGTGGGTGCAGAGATCTTTGGAAGACACCCAGATGCACTGAGAAAGTCAAGCAGACCACTTCTCCATGAAAACAAGTTAGTGAAAACACAAAATCTGATGAAAACTGTTGACCAAAGCCCCCACGGGTCCTCACAAGGATTTTTTTCCAGTGCCTCCCCTCACACTCCCACACATGTCCACGCAGTTTCCCAGGAGCTCTGACATTTAGGCACGCTCATAAACGGTTTACAGGGACTGCAAACTGCTGCTTGAGGCAAGATTTACAAAGTTCAGGCTGCAAAGGGCTGCAGCAAAGCCCAAAGACTCAATTTAGCCCATGACCTTTGTGGTAGATCCCTCTCCTTTGATGAAAGTTTGGCATCTAAGCTCCCTGACTCATTAGGTGAGTTCTCTGAAACTCTCTTCTGTAAAAACCACCCCAAAAAAAAACCCCGAACATCAATGACTCAGTTTAATTTCCTTCACTTCAGTTGCACAGAACGTTATTTGGCTGAGCCCCCTTTTCATTTTTGCACCCTAGTTATATCTAAACAACAAAATAAAACAAATTGTTGATACAAATTCTGTTCATTTGACTGATGATGTCAGTTTAATCCTATAATGGGGCAGACTCCAGCACTGCTGTTTGAAATTCAGTTATGGCATACATTTATAACAGTAGACATTCAATACGGTGTAATATTTTTAAAAATGAAATTAAGTAATGCTTTTATAATAGATTAAATACCTGTGATCATAAAGATTTTCTAAATGTCTTTTTTTTTTTTTTTTTTCGGTTTTTTCCCCTCTCTTTACTGTTATTTATACTTCATTCAGTCCATGTGAATCAATGCAAAACCAGCACACATGTACTAGTTCAGGTTAGCCACTGTGAGTATGTGGACATAGAAACTGACACAGACTATGAATTCCAACGATTTTATTGTAAAGCTTAATTCTTCCTAATTTGGAGAGGATGACCACAGCAAAGCAGTTGCTTGAAATAGATGCTAAGTTTTATTTATGCATTTTTATCTATTATTTACATGGTTTTACTTTCCAAATGCATTGCACTCCAAGGGTTTTTGTTTTTTTGGTTTTTTTTGTTTTGTTTTGTTTTGTTGTTTTTTTTTTTTTTTTTTTTTTTTGGATGTGTACACTTTTTTTTTTCACGAGCNTTTTTTTTTTTTTTTGTTTGGAATTCGTACCCTTTTTCATCTCAAGACTTTGCATCTGCTGTACATTTGAAATGTCACAGAAACCTAAAAAAATTAAAAAATTCCTAAAACAAAAGCTCTGGGGGGGGAAAAAATACATGAATTGTAGATGTTTGAACAAAACAGCTAAAATTGCCAGTTATTTCTCAAGAACCAGACTTTAATACATTCTCCCATATTGCAGAGCCAAAAAAATAGTCCTTTACTGGGCATGTAGAGCATCAGTTTGGCTGAGAAACTGTGAACTGTGTGTTTAAATGGATTTATCTTGGCCACTAACTCTGGGACATATCCAAGCAATGTGTGCCTTGCTGTAGTTTAGTCATAAGCCTGGAGAAAATGGAAGTGTTTTAACCACTACAGCTTTTTTTTCTGCTATTCTGGATACTCCCTCACAGACTGCAACTGTTGTGCTCATATTCTTCCTCTTTGGCTGGGGAGGAAGCAAATTCTTCAATAAAAAAGGCACCATGAAGTTCACTTGGATGCCATAAATGTGCATTTCTGTGTCTTGCTTGCATATTATTCTAGATTTGCACATGTTAATGGCAACGGGGCAGTGGTAGGACCTGCATAAAAATATAAATATAAATAATTTTAATGTAGCTGCAAATATAAATAAATANTGAGTATCATTACCAATTGTGGGCAATAAGAAGATTCCAACAGATGACCTCCAGCTCTAGGGAAGAGAAAAAAAAAATTCTAAACATCCTCTAAATTTAATTTATAAGAAAATATACGACCAACTTCAAATCTTGTGATTTCCATGTAAAAAAAAAAA
>VZTT01033631.1:9039-19144 GCA_013400855.1 Buphagus erythrorhynchus | reverse complement strand
AAGCTATAAATACATTAAAAATATATAAAAACCTAAAAAAAACTTTAGGCTTTGTGTCCATCATGTCTGTGGCAGGTTGGCTGGGGAACCTTGGTAAAATGTGGAGCCTCTTTGCTCTCCCTTCTATTGTCTGTTCCAAGGCAATGATGAAAGTCCAATTAAAACTTTGGGCTGCATGCTAAATGCAGTGTAATGATTTCATCTTTGAGTATTTTGACTGAGCAGTCAGGAGAAATCACTTTCTCTCAAACTGTACCAGATAAATCTCCGTAAAAAGCAGCCTCTCCATCTCCATTGCTAATTTGCTAAACCAATTTTAAATCCTAAGGCAGCAACTAAATATCATTTGTCATTTTCATTTTAAGGTGATGGATATACACTTAAAAAGGCATCACTGTGATGAATGTTGCTGGGACATCTGAGCATCTCCAAGGAGGAAATCTAGCTACCAAGGGAAGACACAGAGCAGGAGATTAGCAATTTCATGTACTTAAAAGAGCTCTGTGCCTGATTTACCTGTTCTTAATGCACTGACAAAGGGCTCTTTAAAGGAAGCTGAATTTCTGCCTGTCTTTTCCAGTCCCTTGAAAATCACATTCCAACAGATGGAGCATGTTCTCCAATATGAAAAACTACATCACTGAAAATTTGATATTGATCTTTTTAGCTTTTACATTTTTGAGGCCAGAGGGAACTGATCTTGGGAATAGCAGTAGATTTATTTTAGAGCTCAGGTGGCATCCATTTTGTTCTGGCATATCAACAAACATTTTCAGTCTGCCCATCTGCTTCTTTAATCCACTGGATACTTAAATCAGGAAACATGTTAGGAATGACCTTTTCTGCTTAGATTTATAGTTGCCTTTAGATGCTTCTCAGTAATGAAAAATGTTGAGCTGGGTTTTTTTAGATCAGATGAAACCATATCAGATAGTTCAAAATCTGCATAGTTGCAGCAACCCAAGAGAAAAATAAAATCTCTTCATCTAGGCTGGAATAAGTCAGATCAGAATACAAACTGCACTTGGGTTAATATGGCACATTGTACAGTGAAAGCAATGGAGTAATTTCTTTATTAATTCAATGCAGTGTCACAGCCAAAGTAACACATGGTGTTCAATATTAAGACAGTGAGACAGTGAATAATTATCTGAGTCAAAGTGGTATTTTAAAGGGATGTTTCCAAGTTGTTGGAGTTCAGTTGTTGTTTTTTGTTTTAATTTGTCTTTTCCTTCTTTTTTACGGGAGTATTGAAGCAATACTGACAAATAAATGCAAATATATATATAATTTCCCCTTGGGGATTGATTTAACTTTTATATTGGAGGTATGACATTAACTTTTTGGAAAAACCATTAACAATAACACTGCTGAGAAGGAAGAAGAGATTATAAAGAGGTGCAATGGAATACAAAGAAAAAAAATAATCAAACCAAAGGACCCACACATGGTGGAAAATCTGTGAAATGTACTTTAATGATTTGGTTTTCCACCCACTAAAATCAATGGAATTTCACAGGTATCTTTAATCCAGAGAGCTTTTACAGTGCTGGCTTAGGGAATAGCTGGAATTATGGCCTGTAAAGGTGCTGGGTTTTGAAGAATTCTCTGCTATCATACACCACTTCTTTGGCTCTAAAGAGACTGATGCACACTGAAAATGCCCAAAGAAATATAACTCTTCAGTTGTTCCTTGATTTAAACACTCAGTAGGTTATTGTAGCAGCAAGGCAGATGATGGAACAGTATAAAATTTGGCAGAAGTCATAGCAATTGCTGTACAGATGGACAACCATAGAATGTGAGAAGCATAAGAATATCAAAAAGAATATCCCTATGCTGTCTGCAGCTCAAAGAATCTCAAAAATTGTTGCAATATTTACGTGATTGAAGAAATCACAAGGTTGACCTCATTTGCAGAGCTCAGTTGTGTAAGTTCTCAAACTATGCATGACTAATAGAAGACAGATATTACAACCAAAATTGCACTAATAAGTTTGATTAGAATGGAGATGCTCATCATGTTCTTCATCCTGACTGTATTGACTGTATTGACAGCAAATTCTTTAACTACCAAAAAAATAAAAGTAAAAAAAAAAGAGAAAATACCCCCCCCAAAAAAAAAAAAAACCAAAACAAAAAAAACCTATCATTGTGCTGTTGAGACAGGATTTCTAATAAGAAAATGTATCTTGGATGAATATCTCTGATGGTTTGATGGTTTGAAGGTTACCTGTTCTAGAGAAAGCTGTCATCATAAATTAGTTTGTTTTTTTTTTATCTGACTACCACTATGTTCTTAGAGCATCTCATCCTGCAGAAATGTGTTTCCTACTGACAATCTTTACACTGCTGTGAGCTGACTAATCCCAGTTGATGGATTGACAGGAAATTGTAACTCAGAGTTTAGTCAACTCTTGTTTTTTTATTCCAGGCAAGTCATGGTGCCTGTATGATTAAAGTAAAGTCGTGGCTGCTCCTTTGAATTTCAGGCATCATATGTTTTTATAGTGAGATGATAATTTGTCATCTGGGAAAGAAGGCACTTACATACCTTTACACAGTGAGATTTAGGAAATCAAACCCAGTATGAATGAAATTATACACAGCAGAGCGTGCTAACTCATCAGTGATTCAGATATTATTCCTTGATCCAAAATCTCAAAGGTATGGGCCTTTAAAGAAATGTACAGAAACAAATATTAAAATAGAATTCATGTTCCCTAAACAGTAAATATTGGTCCTGCCTGACATGCATATGACTAAATTGGGTACAGAGACAGATAACTGGACAGGTAGAAGAATTTTGACCAAGAAGAAAAGTTTTTAATATTTTTTGTTTTCTTTAGTTTAGCTTGATTTCTCTAATGTTTTTCTTAAGAAAAACAAGATTAGACACTATAGAATGGTTAACCCTAAATATGTGTTCACATTTATTTATTTTCATGTAAAAGACCATCAGAACTGCTTTCCAGAAAAGTTTAGGTGCTTGTAAATGGCTTTGAAACTTCCATTAAATACAGTTTTGCCTTTGTAGATCAATCTTTGAAAGACAAATTAAGCTTCATCTTTTAATTTCAGCTTATTTTTCTAGCAGTAGATATGTAATTGCATTAAGTAAAATTTCACTGAAAATTATTTCAATGAATGAGAGAAACAATAACTCCAAATTTCTGGAAGTAATCCCCGAACAATGCAGAGATTTTCTGAAGAAACTCTTACTGATTTTTAAGAATCTCAATGAAAAAAAGGAAAAAAGTGCTGATTGCTCTTTTCTTATAATAAATCAAGAGCTACTGCAAAAACTGAGGTGTTCCTCCCGCAGTTCAGATTTCTTCTCTCTAGATTGCAACAGGCCAGACCCTTCAGCTTCCTCCATGTGTTGAATAGTGAAATCTTTCAGCCCTGCTGTTGGAGTGCCATGGATTATCTTCAATTTGTGTGCATCTGTCTCATAATGGAGTGTACAAAGGTAAAATTCCATCCCAGATTAGCCCAGAATGGAGCAGAGATGAATACTCCTGTTATGTGAAACCTTATCTTTCAGTGTACTGCCGTAAGATTTACTTAAAATGTCACCCTCCTCACTTTTTAAATATCATTCATCACCCACTACGAACTTCAGAACGTTTTCTGCAGAACTGTTGCCTGTTCCCATTTCTGTTTTTCATTTCCCCTTCCAATGAGGAGCACTCAACAGGTGTCTATGCAAGGGACTCACAGTGCTGACAAGAAAAAAACCCTGAAGGATATGAAATACATGAAAACCCCTTCTTCATTTGGAAATCGGGCAAATTTCTAGAACAGCTTGTCAAATCAAAAAATAGGATGATCAACAGTGATTATCCATGACACTGATTAATTAATTTCCCTCTACCAATCTCTGAAAAATCAAATGCAAAAAAGCATTCCTTTTGGTTTTTAAATACTCAAAGTAGGCTAGAAAGGTCATAGTTTCTTTCTCAAGCTATACTTGTTAAAATTTCATGTATTGCAATAAAAATTTGAGACCTCAGACTATCCCAATGGAGAACATAATGAAACAAATTAATATCTGGTGCATTTTATTGCCCTTAAGAGAATTATAGGAAGAGTGACTTTGGATGACTGGTTACTAATTAGTTGGCAGCATTACTGACAAAGTTCTGATTTTAAAAGATTGCAGTGCTAACATAACCCTGTAAGAAATACCTTTAAATTTGTTCTGTTCTCTGTTTATTTCTGACTCTTGAATTGTCTTTACGTGTTTTAAATTGCTAGTTTTGGGCAGCAGCTGCTGAGTTCCTCCACTGCATCTGCAGAGCTGTAACTTTTATTTTTCAAAAAACATAAGAATCTTTTCTTCATAATTCATATTGGTAATCTTGATGCCTCTCCCAACACTGAATGAGAGAAATAGCATGTGATAAAATGAGAGAAAAACAATAAAGTGATTTCACAACAACTCAAAGATAGGACTTTATAAGGGTCATGAAGGTCACGACACTTCCCATTGAAGAAATGTTCACAAAATAAGGGGGTTTGGAGGTGTGCCTGCAACCAAAAGTAAAAAGTGTGGTTGTTAGAAAACAGGGTCTTTATTTCATAGCAACTGCCTGAGTTCACCTTTCCTCACCAAGTGGGAAGTGCCAAAATTGTGTTATGGTTGTTGAGACGTGCAAACAAGTGTGTCACGGATATTTATGCTCCTGTATTTTTTTTAATATTTTTTTTGGTGTGTATTCTTCAGAGTAGGCCCTGGCTAAATGGTTGGCTGGTTGGGATTTCCAGGCATTAGAGCTTTCCACACATTTTAGACGGGTCATTTTAAAATTGTGGAGTCACAGAATGGTTTGGGTTGGAAAGGACCTTAAAGATCACCCAGTTCCACCACCTGCCATGGGCAGGGACAATTTCCAGTATTCCAGGCTTGTCCAAGCCCCGTGTAACCTGGCCTTGGACACTTCCAGGGATCCAGGCACAGGGAAGAATTTCCTGCTAATATCCAATCTAAAGTAGCTGTCAGTTTGAACATAAGATGGAGTTAATGTCTTTTCACCGATTTTCAGCTTTGATCCACGTTTTCCACCTGAAAATTGACTCTTGAACGCTGGTAAATAATATTTTTGCCATGCTTTTTTTCTGTTCTCCCAGCAGTGAAGAGGCAGAGTGAGTATCCTGTACCTTGTGCTCGTATCGATGGCTGCAGCAGGAACACAACTCTCAAAAGTCAAGCCTCATTACCTCTTCCCAGAGGCCCCAGCTGATCTTGAGTTCTTCTCCTGTGCTCACAGAATAGAACAATCAATACTCCAGAATAATATATGTGCAATTAACAGGTCTCCTCAGGAGCAAAAATGGCAAAAAAATTGTGAAGATACGGTTTCCACAGCTAGGATACAATCTCAGTCAGTGCATTAGCTCATGATGGAATTATTGGTAGTAACTATTTTATTTTAGCTTGGGGCCATGATAAATCTGAGTTATTTTAACACAATGCATCTCTGATAGAGCTAAGTGGAAGAATAAGTTAAAAGTTGGACACATTTTGGAGTTTTTGTTTTCATTATAAACATTTCCTCCACTGCTTTCCTATATCATCCTTCATCTCCTCTTTATTATTTTGCTTTTTCCTCATGCAGTCTTTTACTGCAGGTTCTCTATTGTGAAAGCGTATCTAATTTAATAATATCTATATCTATGTTTTCATTCTTTTTGTGTTTCTCTTTTTTGGTCATTGCTTTCACCTCTTCTGGCTAAGCTACTGCTCTTAAAGAACTTGATTTAATTCCCATTATAATCAGTAAAGATTCCTATAAAGTCAGTGTCTCCCTGATTACAATTTTTTTTCTTTCCTGTCTTTGCCATGAAATTGTCTATGTTTTTCACTTAAGCATAGAACTCTTTTCATCTTTTTTTTCCCAATACCTACATCTTTATATTTCAATACTGATTATCATTTCATATCATGATGACATGATATTACTTTTTTATTTTAGTTATTTTATAATACACTTATCCAGTCTAATTTAATTATATTTCAAATTTTCTTTTCCTACTTTGACCCCAGAAAGCATTGCTAAGGTCTCTTATGAGAAGCTATTAACATGTTTAGCAAGAAGTCTTAAGTCCAAGAAATTATATTTTAATAAGCTAAGTCATCTGCAAAAAGTCTCTTACCTCTCATTATAATGTTCAGGATTTATGGAATAGAAAATTACTAGATTTTCAATATACTCAGATTCCCAGAGTTCTTTAGAATATAGTCTGACAAATTCTTTTGAGGTTTTACAGAATCAGTCGTTATTAAAAAATCAGAATAACTGTACTCAGTACATTTGCTTGCTAGGGTATTATATCACAGAGAAAAGAGCACTTTGAATGAATATATTTCGTTCTCTTTCTCAAAAAAACTTTATCCCTTTTCTTTCATAACTCTCAAAATGAAAAGCAGAACATTAAACTCAAGTAATGCTTAAATTGAGGAGTTGTGTGTGAGGACAGCTAATGCAATTTAAATGTTGTGTAACTCAAAGATGCAAAATTAAGTTATAAAAGGGAGTATCTTGGTTTGAGACACGTTTTTACATTCTCTTGTCAAGTGACTTTCTCACCATGTCATTTCTAAGCATTCTTGAATGCAGTATTTCATCTCATACTACCTTATTTTCAAACTGTGCAGCAAAAGCTGCAGACTGAAAGCAAAATGTGTGTGTGGGTGAAAATTACATCCCGTTAAGCAGATGTGACAGCAAGTTAGTTGTAAGGGAGTATAGGCAGTCTTTTCAATTCAAGTGCTAATTATTTAACTACAATAACTTCACGGTATTATTTATTTCCCAGCATTTTTTTTTTTTAACTTTAAGCAAGATTTAAAATTTCCAGTTCGTTTCACATGATCACTCCAGAGCTTCCTGGTCTGACCTGTATCCCTGCAGAATTATGTTCTCTTAAACAGATTATGACCTTGGTAAAGGTAAACAGCTGAGATGGATATAATGTGAACAAACTACAGCTGCATCCTGATGAACCATCACAACTCTCTGAGAAGATGATTGCAGAACTCAGGCAGTGCAGAGATGTGATTCCATGAGTGTCCTGGAAAACTGCTCCAGCCATGGTCAGGGGTATCAAGGTTTCTCACTGTCTCCTCCCCTCATGACCTCTGCTCTCCCACTGCTCTGTATTAAACAGAAATGTTATTTTTACTCTTCACTTGTGGTGAGACTTGAAGGATTTCAGTTCAGAAGCCAACAGTCCAAGATGAATCTGACAGAGGGACTAATCTATTTCTAATGAATGGGTTAGCCCATGGGTACTGAGTTCTCAATTAATTCATGGTTCCCTCACTCGCTGGATTGTTTTACTTAGAAGCCTGAAACTGTCATTTCTGGGGAAAGTGCTGCAGTTTCTACACTTCTCAGCCAACACACACAATGATTTCAGAGGCTGCTGCACAATATTACCCTCAGCTGGAATCCCAACCTTTCTTTTCAGTGAGACATCTACTCTGACATCCTGTTGGGGTCATCTGAATTTGCCATATCACATTATCTGTGTTTGCATATCCTTAAAACACAGAAACCTCATGCTCTCAGCCAGTCAGTGACTGATTGAATTATATATTTGCTCAGTATTATTCTTCATTCTAAGGAAGGTAATAAATTAAGAGTGCAGTTATTTAATAAGTTTGATGAGTAAAGAAAAATCTTTTTGGTGGAGAAAAGAAATGCAGTGTCCATTCTCCACTTGATGCTTTTCTGAACAAAGGAAAAAAAATTCTTTAAATGTACAGAGCAAGGTCAGAATGTGAAATTTCATTCTTTCTGTTCTTTATCTTCCATTTTTTAAAAGAATTTTAATTATCTGCAAATAAAATAATAAATAAAAATATCAGTTCTTCTCATGACAAAAATGATAACTTCTGTAAATAAAGATATTTTCTTCTTCATATCTTCCTGTGAGATTTCTAATAAGGGAGAAGTTATGATTAGATAGTGGTAGTTTATATAATAGTATTTTTCCTTGAGATCACTAATTTGACTTTAATTTACAATTGACTATTGCTCATGAAGCAGTGTGGTTTAGGATCTTGCTTTGGTCAGAACACTAGAAATGGTCAAATGTGATGGTCAACTCATAGAACAATCCAGGCACTGAAAAATTTCCTTGCACAGGCAGGCATCTCTCTGAGCATTGGTTTTTAATCAGTGCTACATTTCCCTTTCTCAGAGAATGACTCCTTTTATTTGTGGACATTTATCAAAGTTAATTTCTGGTGGAACAAGTGCTGAGCAGGCAATACACATTTATGGTGCAGTGTTCTGAAAGGAGAACTTGGTCCTAAAGGAATATGTCCATATACAGCAGACATTATATTTATCTGAGAATTGCAAAAATCACAGTTTTATATTACATGTGAATTTGTATTAAATGGAGGTATATACACTTTTGTTACAGTTCCACTGAATGTAATATCTGCATCTGAACTCCTTTGAAATAAAATGAATTCATATATTCTTCATTTATTTTGGACATCAGCATTACAAAACCTAAAATATTTTTTAATAGACAACCTTGAAATGAAGCCATAGGCCAACATAAAGCCCATATTATTCTGTGTCAGCTAACTTAGACATTACAGTGCTGATACCAATTTCCATTTTTCTTATTTCTTTTACAAGATACTATTCCATTTCTTCAGAAAAGAATTCAATACGTTGAGCAGGGATTGTTCATGCTATACATGTACTTTATATCAACACACTTAAATAACAAGGTTTAAGTATTTTAGAATATGATTCTAAATCAGTTTAGTTATAACTAAAAAACATTGACTGGGGCGACTGATTGATCATCTCAAACCATTGTCTTGTGTTTGGTGTTGTAAAACTCTGAGTTTTCACAGGAGGAACTGAATATTTTCCAACACGTTGGCTTTGTGCTGGGAAGCCATCTGTTATCTCCATGAAAAATATGCTGTAATTTCGTCAGCTGTAAGTTATTTCAGTTCTTGTACACTCTGGTGTTTTACAAGCACACATTTTAAATTTTTGAGTTTTGATCATGATCAGTATGGATCTAATAAACTGTGTGTATAATTAAGGACCAAATAGCTGTTGATAAAGATGAAGACCATGTTATGTTATCTTCAAATTTACTCAGTTCTAATTATTTCTAAAATGCAATGCCTTTTTAAAACAAGAGAAATCTCTTGTAGCAGTAAACTGTTTCTTGGACTTGATATCAAGCAAAAATAAAAGTCAGTTGCCTTGGAATAAAGTGGATATATCTATTTCAGGTAATACACTCAGGTTTTATAGCTTGTTCCAGTTACACTTCACACAGTAAGTCACAGAGGCTGCAAGCAATGTGTCACAGGCTGAAATACAAAAAACCAACAAGTAAAAGCAGACCACAAATCAAACCCTTGGGTATTGCTGACAATATCCTAGTATTTGTGCACATCATGGTGCCTCTACTTCCACACAGTGCTACACTTTTTAACTCTTAATAGCTCTGTTAGTGAAAAGAATCAATCCAAAATTTTGCCTGTGCTTAGGTGTATCTGTTGCTCTCAGGTGTTTTCCTGTATTTTTCTCCCTCTTCTAGTGCACAATTATTTAAATCTACGACCCCAAGACAGGCCAAATATAAGTGGAACCATCAGAACTTCACTGTCACTGGTGAGGCTGTATAGATATTTTGAGAAGTGTTTATGTTGCTCCTGAAGTTTTTATTAAGCCCCAAAGGCTAAAGTACAAACATTAGGGCTTGTATCCACAATATGATTCAGATTTTTAGATGGAAATATTTATAGCTCTAAAATAATCTCAAAGTTTTCCTAGCATGTCATCTAATTCTGGCACAATATTGTGCTCCAGAGTGAAGAGAAATGTGCCTCACAGGACTAGGTGCCACTTGGTAGGTCAGAATTTCCCATCATCATGGTGTTCTAAAAGTACTAACTCAGAATTGTTTTTTTCATTTTTAAAATTATTTATTTTTTTTAATTTGTGGGGGGAAAAAAGTTAAAAAAAAGTTGTTTGGTTTTTTTTTTTGCAATTTATTTTAATTGTTAAAATTATTTCTTTTTTTTTAATTTTAATTTTTTTAACTTTCAATA
>VZTT01033629.1:1658-33968 GCA_013400855.1 Buphagus erythrorhynchus | reverse complement strand
CAGCACCTCAGTGTCTTTCCTGTCACGAGGGCAAACACCGTACTCAAGATGCCAACTCACCAACACCACATACAGTACTTTAGGCTCTGAGGGGTACCCAGACGTGAAGCACAAGCTCAGGAGCTCAGAAACCAAAATCTGCATTCCAGTTTCAGGCGTTGTGATTTCTTCCACGCAGCCTGTAAGCCACCTGTGGCGCATGGCCACACGACACCCCGCTGCCAGGTACCAACCCAGCACAGCCCCCCGCATTACACAGCTCAAGCAGAGAGCACCCAAAGGGAGGAAAACTCTCCCAGAGTTAAATGAGTCTGTTTGGCTCTAGGGAAACACAGGTACAGAGCCAGTAAAACAATCAGAGGAACCTTGTACTGCTTATCAGCAATGTGTAACTCCAGAGCCAGTTAGGACTATATATACATAGATTTATATACATGCGTATGTGTGTGCATGCTTGTGTGTCTGTGTGTATTAAATATACATCATTTTTTAACACAGCACCATTGGCTGCGTAACATTTTGTATGAGCATCTGCTACAGACCATCTGGGCTGGGAGGGAGGGAGATCAAAACGCTATGGGACTCTTGAGGAAATTTGAAAATTGCAGTGGATTTTACAAAAAATGCTGTTGTGTAAGGGACACTGAAATGTATGGTATCAGGAAGGTTCTTTAACTAAAAAAAGGGAAAAAAAAAAGAAAGAGAATTGATCCTAAAACTGCTGCTTCCTGTGGGGGTTGCAGCTAGCTACAGATGACAGGACTGACTTCACACCACTTAAATTCAGCATCATGAAATGAAACCAAACCAAGTTGCCAAGACAGGCATCAGTGTGCCAGAAGATCAACGACTGAACTGATCTTGCCTGATGAACTGAAAGTGGTACCTGGCTTTCAGCAGGTTAGCACTGAGTGTCTTTTGCTTCCGTCAAAAAAAAAAAAAAGCACATCAAAGCCACACAAGTTTTAATTCATTAAACTAACATACAAGAACAAATGGTTCCTATGTAAAGCATTCCAACATCCTTCTAACCAAGACAGCTTCACATTCATAATGTTTATGTGTAGATAGAATCTCAACCACTTCCCTGGGCAGACTGTTCCAATACTTGACAGCCCCTTCCACAAAACTTTTTTTCCTATTATCCAATCTAAACCTACCCTGGTACAGCCTCAGGCCATTTCCTATTGCTTGTTACTGGAAGAACAGACTGACCCACCTCCTTTCAGTTGTAGAGAACACTAAGGTCTCCCCTGAGCCTTCTTTTCTCTAGGTTAAACAACCCAGCAATTTCAGCCAACTCCTCAGAAGATTTGCAGTCCAGACTCTTCAGCAGCTTTCTGTTCTCCAGAGACTAGAGAAAGTTTCACAAACTAGAAGATTTTATAAATCAAGGCTCACAATAATCCCATCTTATGCAGCAACAATACAAAGACTCAGACATGCCAAAACTAAAACCACCAGATTTTCAGAATTGCTGAGCATCCTCCACTCTATGCCTCTATTTTTAATTTTTTTTCTGGTTGCAAAAGCTGCAAAGTCTAACAAAGGAAACTAAAGAACATGAAGTAAGTTCAAGTTTGCAGAGTCCACAAACATCCCCAGAAAAGTGCTGGGTGTGCAAAACCAGCAAGGGATTTAAAAATCACTGCTCTGTTCTACCAACAAGTTGTGATTTCAGACGGCTTTGGAAGATCTGGTTGTTGGCAAGTCAAAATGAGCATGACTGGCTCTAATGACAAAGGACAAAAACTCAGTATTGCTGGGATTTCTGTAAGCTGAATTGTTCCTGTGTTGTAACATTTGCAAGCATGCACATACTGGGAACTCAAGCATAGGACAGTAGAGAGATACAGCTCTTCTTTTCGAAAGAGCAGCTGTCCCTCTTTTCCCCACTAAGTTATCCTTATTTTTCCAATAATGCAATAAAAAATATCTAGTAACATTTCAAAAGGTCCAGTAGGGTATCATTTTGTAAAAGGAACACACTAGACTGTTTTACAGAAAGACCTAATAGTTTTGTTCTATGAAAGGGTTCCATTACACAAGCCTCCAGTTTGAGTTTTATGGGGACAGCCAGGCACATCCAGAAAAGCCTGCAAACAGATGGAGATAACAGACATTTAAATGGACCATCCAGCTTTTAGCATAACTCCTGTATGTGCTATTCTACAAGCTGCCAGGTCTGTGGGATGGGGGAAAGGTGTGGAAGAGATTATCAATCTCCCCATCCTGCCTACAGTTCTTCAATCTCCAGTGCATGTAGCTGCAGTTAGACCTACTCTCCTATTCACAGGATTTGTTAAACCAGAAAAGATCAGGACAGGACATAGAAATAGATTTAAACCAGATTCTCATGCTCATAGCAATTCAAACTGCATATTCCCTAACTAAAATGAAAATATTAAACAAAAGCAGCGACATTGTGATATGCTTTTAAAGGTTTAGCACCCTAGTCATTCTTATTTAAATCCATTCTAAAAAGTTCAAGCAGTAAACAAGGATACATGCTGAGAATCAGCCTTTTTTGATGCGTAGACATTTGTATTCCTGGCTTTTCTGTTGATAAGATAGAGGCTCTACAACACAGTGCTGTACCTGCAGGAATAAAAGCTGGACAGGACTTTTCACATCACATCACAGTATTGTTAGGCAATGCATTGCATTATCAAACAACAGCACGACTCTGCACCTCCAAGAGGGGCAACTGGGCCAATACGTAAATGAGCTACAGACCCAGCCAAGGGCTGTGAAATCTCTCACTGCTATGGGAGCAGCACATACTCAGGTGCTCTCCTGGGACACTCTGAAGCAGGTGTTTTGTTTAGGGAAAAAATCCAGCACCTAAGGAGGACTAAAGAGAGTGTCCCTACCAGGACTTACAAGAACCACAACACAGACCTTCTGAAGTCTTCAGTGTTAAGACAAGAATAAACAAGACACAAAGACACAACTGGGGAGCAGAGGACGAATGTGCACAGCTCCCCAAATTCCCATGGCAATGACTCTCTTCTTCCTGAAAATAAGAGCACACTTGTGAAACTGGTGCAGGAACACCACCAGCAAGCCTCCTCTCCTGATATACACAAGCTTCATCCTTGGCAAGATAACCTCTAGCAGCAAAAAGGTCCTGTGGTCATTCACCTTGTTCAGATCATTCAACTTGTTCAGCCTCTGCCAGTGGTGGCACAAGAGCACACTTGTGAGCCTGTGATGGGAAGAGCCCTGGGGATGTTGGGGAAAGGGACAATATTGCACCAACAGTCACCCAGCACATCCCAGGTGCTTTTTGTGTAAGATACTTACTAGCCCCAAGATACCTGAACCCTTCAGTCACTGCCCAAAAGCTCAGACTAACAAGTTCTAGAAAAATACCCAGAAAAACAGCCCTGGTTTAAGATAACATCGTGCTAGACACCTACAGGACTATCACTCTCATGATGGCAGGAGCAGGCCTTCATCCCTGCCACTCCTGTTCTCAGGAAGGGACAAGGTGCCCGGCTTGCCTTATTGGGCAGGGTTAAACTAAAACACTGGTGCATAAAGCCAAGGTAGCTCTTCCCATGACACTCCCCAGCAGAGACATGAGAGGAGCAACTGGAGACAGCAGTATGGAAAAGCAACACTGTGCAAAGAAAGCTCAAGGTTGTGCCCAGAGCAGCTTCAGGCCTGCCTCAGCCCAAAGCACAAACACAGAGTTGTTGTCCTTGGAAAGAGGCGAGTGCATCCCCACAATTTACCCCACCAACATCCCAGCCAGGCTCTCACACTTCAACTACCAGTAACCGATGTGTTAACCTGTCCCTGGATTTACATCATCCCTTTGGCAGAAGAAAACCACACAGATTCAACGGGGTTTGGTTAAAGTTACACACACATGCAAGGCTCAGTGGTCCCAGGGTCTCAAAAGCCTGACTGTTGGCACAGACTCCTGCCCCTTCCCCTCCAGATCCAAACGAAACACAGGAACATTTGTTGCGAAACCGCTCCCCCGCAGGCGCAGAGAGCGGGGACTGTGCGGGCAGGGTGGACGGCAGAGGTGGGCTCCCCACTGGAGGGGAGCTGTGCTCCATCTGCCTTTCGGACGGAGTTCTGAGGCTCTTTCTTCCTGCAGCGCAGCTCGTCCAAGGCACGTAAACAGAGAAAGTAAGACATTTCTGAGCAGAGGCAGGAGCAGTTTCATCGCCCTGTGGAGAAGGAGCAATAACCTCCGGCTCTCCCTCATGCACCGTGCAGCAGTCCCCGCCGAGGTAGGGGCTGGCAGGGATCCAGCCCACCCGGATACCGCGCCAGGAGCCTGCAGCTGCAGGAATGTCTAGGACCGGGTGCACGCAGCTTTTTTTAATTGCATGCCTCTGCTTCCACCGACTCAGACTGACTGCCCTGGCTGGGTACATTTTGGGGTCGGCTTCTTTTTTGTCTTTCTTATTTCTTTCCTAAGTTCTACTTTTAAGTGGATGGGGAAGAGGAGGGGCAAGGGGAGCAATTACAAGGCAGCCTATTGTGATAGCATGTTCCTCTGCCTATTTCTAGACTTGGAAGGGACACTCTCCGGCCTAAATGACCACAATCTTATCTTACCTTCATTTCTGGGTAACACTTGGGTTTTTTCAAACTCTGAGAAACCATTTTTCTCTGTTGATAGTGGTGGAGAAAGCAGGGATCTCAGACGACACAAACCAGTGTGAACAAAGCTGAAGGAACACATTTCAGAAAACCTCAACGTGCCTGAAAACCCACATGCAGGAAGGAGTGTTATAAAAATATCAAGCTATGAAACATACTTTGGCAACCTATCTTTAACAGCTCAAGAGTCTCAATGCTGCTCATATCCAATGGATTGGAGCACATCTTGAAAACTGAGCAAGTCCTGGCAAAGTCACATGCAAGCTACTTGGCTACGCCAGTTCTGTCATTAAAACTCAGACTGAGCACAACAAAGAGGCACATTCCAACTGCAAGACTCAATTTGAAGCCATCACACCAGACTGCAAATGCAGGAGGAGTTCATAAATATGCAATTTCTTATAGCCTGACCTTCCATATCTCTTTTACCAAAAGGTGCGGTTCAGCCTCTTCAGCATCCCACAGCATCAGTAGACCATGCAAAAGACCACCACCAAGAAAATCCTAGTATTGCTCTGTCACTGGAATTCTGAGATAAAAATGTTTAACAGCCATAACCTGCAGAGATACATGCCCTTCTGCCAGAAACTTTTGGTTTATTCCTTCAACAGAAGGCACCATCCTTCCCAGAGGTCATTCTCTCAGAGTGAGCAGCTTCACTCCACATCCGCTGCTCCACTAAGATGGATTTGGGGATTATTCAACCTAATAGAGACCACCTTGGCAGAGCAGTACGAGGGAGCTGCTCCAGGTTCAGTTACGCCAGCAGCTCTAAAGTGCACAGCCAGAACACCTAACCAGCTGTTTATTTCTTGCTCTCCCTCCCACGGGTGATTTCAGCTTTATTTCTATCTGTTTGGTCAATCAGGACTGACCTCATTTAAGAGACCAGCAAGGTTCCACAACTTTGGAACAGCAGCAGCCCAAGCACTCAGCCCTACACAACTCAAGCCCTCCCAGGAAAATTGGGATTTCTTTCTTCTCTCTACCTCTCAGAACTGCAAAATACTGTTTACAGCAGCAGTTCACATCACAGCCTATTTCTTCTTGGAAACATATGATAATGTAGAAGTATGTAAGTAATTCAGTGTTTCCATGCAGAATCTTACAGTAACATGATTAAAAAATCATGCATTCTTCCTGCATCATCTGATGTGTGTAAGTCGTTGTAAAATAAGGCATTATGATGTAGGTTGTTAAGGCTGCTTTATCTAAATCACACTGTCTTGCACAGACCACTGCTCCCTTTACAGGTATTACAAATGACAGAATTTGGTGATTTAATTGCAACAATTAGACCATTCTGGCTGAGGTCAGGTGCACAGAACTTTACTGAAGTGAAAAATGCATTTCCATAAAAAAATAAAAAAATAAGACCTGTATTCTTGCAGCAGATCTGTGCCAACAATATGGGCAACTCTTCATTTTCTATAATCATTTCATAAGACAGAGTGAGCTATGTTAGCATCTTTTTTCCAGATAAGGTAGTGCAAGAAGTGACCTTCTCACACTACAGCAGCATTTGGTATTGAAAATGCAACAAAAACTTGAGTATTCCTGTAAGGGATCTGCAAATCTACCTATCCCCATATGTTTAAGTTTGGAAAAGAGATACTCTGTCCTCAGCCTCAGGAAGAACCAAAACTGCTAGAGACAACAGACATCTTTAAGAATTCTTCTTAAATTCATGGAATGAGCAATTTGAGCTCTATCCTGTCTATTCTTTGTGTGAAGATGCACTTTAAAGTTCAATTTCACTAAATTGTCATGCCATGATCATAGGACAGGAAAAAAAGCAGATTGATCTGGACATCTTGTCCAAGTTTGCACTGCGTAGCTGTACTATCTCCAGGGTGAACAGCTCCCCCCTAGAGAAGAATGTGTGGTTTGTGTGGTTCCCTATCCTTATGATCTCATGGATTAGCCTGAAATGCCTTGGGCTACAGTGCATCCTGACCAGGACATACTGTCTCTTATAATGTTGCAACAACAAAATATAAATGCCAAGCAGATTTCGCAGGCTACTCTCCCCAACCCTGAGTCACCAAAAGGCTGGAGGTGTCAGTTACCATAAATCAGCATAATCCTGCAGGCTATACCCACAGGACTGACACTGCAAGCTCTGGGAGGGCACTAGCAATGCTACTTCCTCCAAGACCTGTGCACACTCTTGTTAGGGCACACACACAGGACTGTTCAACCCTTCCTACTGAAGGGAACATCTGCTTCTGGCATGTAATGTTCCTAAATCCCACCAAAAAAGATTATTCTAGGTAGCCACGTCCTTCACAATGGCAACAGATCAGCCTCAAACTGAGCACTCTACTCATCTCTGGGCCATCTGCCATCCACCCTGACTTGGTTTCTTGCTACAGAAACAATCCAGACATGCTTTAGCATCAGGAAAATAAAATTCAGCTGAAGTTCTTTTGGCCTGACCATGCAGTGGGTTTTTGGTTTTTTGTGGTCTTCTATATATAGTTGTGACAGCAGCAGTAAAACATTCACTCAGCTGCCCTTCTGCAGCTGAGTCTGTACCCACCCACACCACAGATGTAGTCAGAGGTATAAATCCCTCCCTCCCTATTTACACAGTGTCACAAGCCTAGGATGCCACTTGCTGCAGCACTGTTAGTGCTCCAGCCCTCCCACAAGATCTCAAATCTGTGTCTCATGTGCAAGGCAGCACCTGTGCAAAGTCTAAGCAACAGGACAATCTCAGGTACATCTCAGGTTCCAGAGCAGTGCACTTCTCGTGTTGCCCAAGATCACTGTGGGATCAAAGCTGGCTGGTAACTATCAAAAACTCGTAACAGGAATTATTTCATTCTTAGAGAGTTATCAAGTCACATTTTAAGCCCTGCATTTATAAGAGTAGATTTCAAAATTTCACACTTCCATGTTTTCTTCTTCACACATGCTTCCATCTAGCAAAATCCCACCGCATTAATGAGCAAGACCTTTACCTTCCTTGTGGTTATGCATAATCCTAATTAAGCAAAACATGCACCTTCCACTTAAATTTCTTAAAGTTATTTAAGCTACATTAGTTAAACATTATTTTACTAATGTGCCAGTGCCACATTCTGATATATTTTGCTTTGGATGATGCACTCCCACTCTTTTCCCAAAATACAGAAACTGTCTCCAAAATACTGCACACCTCCAAGAAAAACAACACACCAGTGGACAAATGACAGTTTCTTCCTAAGGTTGAGTACACTCCTTCCACTGTTAAAGAGGGAATCAAATTTGGATCTGCTGAGGTTTGCATCACTTCCTGGTAAAGGCACATTTTGTCGTCTTTTTTTTTCCCCCATCTTTAAACCTCTTTTAAACCCCTCCAAGTCCAGCCAGAACCCAAACCAAAGTGGCTGAGCCAGCTTGCACTACACTTTATCAGTCAGCCTTCAACCAAAGCAAGAAATGCAGACTTCCCAGAGGTGCCTCTGACCAGCAGGCCCAGCTTCTCACAGTGGCATCGATTCACACCACTGCATGATGTCTGCCAGGGAAAGATAAAAAAGGCATAGTCTGCAGATAAACGTTCTGCTGCTAAGTCACAGGTTCATCATGCATATACTAGAAATATGGAATAAGATGAACCTAGCCTCCTTTAGTGATAACTCTTGCTTTAAGTAAGATTACAGACAGTTTCTGCTTTCTTAAGTCTCTTCATGGTTAGTCTTTAATAATTAAAAAGTTTTAAGCTAAGAGAGCTCCTTGCTATTTTTTCCTCCCAAATTCTGTCAAACTGACTGTTGTCCAGTCCATGCCCTGTCCCTTAGTCTGAACCCCCTGAAGGGCTCTCCAAAGCTTAATTTGGACAAGGAAGAGGTTCTCCTGTTAAAACATACTTAGCAGGAGCTGATAGGTCTGGGTTAGATATACAAATAACAATGAGAGCTCCACAAGATCACCAGCGAGTTAAGGAGCAGAAGTGACACCCTCCTACACTGTATGGTTTCTAGGGCAGGAGTTGGCTCAAAAAACACACATTTCTCAGCTCTTCTACATCTCTCTGCCCCTTCCCTGGATCCCCTTAGCAGATTCTCTGGCTATACCCTTTTCCAAGAAAATAATGGAAACCCTTTTTACTCCCCATAGTGGTTACACTTGTGCCCTTTCATATAAGCCTGTTCACCAGTATGAGAAACTGTGCACTAGGCTATAATGGAGAAGACCTAAATGAGGCAGAGCTGTTCCTCACATAAAACTAGAAAAAAAAAATTGGCATTTTATAACCTTTTTTTTCCTCCCTGTCAGAGAGGGATGGAAAAACTCTCTACTTCCCCCCAACCTTATTTTCCTGTTTGGATTTCAAAGGAACACCCCCAGGACACAAAGACTATTTGCTAAAAAGGAGACTGAGAAGTTAACAGTGATTTTGAGCATTTGAATATACTGCCTGCAGTTACACTGACCATAAGGTTCTAAGGCTTCCTGCTCACTCCTTAAGTGGGGAACATCCCTGTTTGGCTTGGCTCAGCTTCCTGAAGTGCTGCGTCACTAACTGGAAACAGGCAGGTTTGCAGGGAGATTCCAAGAAGAAGCCCAAAGGAGCCATGCAACCACTCCCCAAACCAAACCAGGGGAAAATACAGGATGCTAAAGGAACCAGCTCTTTGCTTTGTCCCTGGCTAAGCTAACAAAAGAGGGTTTAAGTGTCTCTGTGTTGCAAATAACCACAGTAAGGAACCTGAATGTGCTGGTTCCATTAATTGTGCCCTTGTACTTCAGAGAAAGTACATTCTGTTTAGAGACAAAAAAATCCAACCTCCTCCCTTCTGCTATGAGACAGTACCAGGCTATGTGTAACCCTCAGGCCTGCTTCTACACCAGGCCACTCTCCCCTTCAAAGTCCAGAGGGAAGATCAGCTCCTGTATGGGTACAGTTCCAGTCTGAGATGTGTCAAATATCTCTGCTTAATGCAAGAGCTCTGAAGCAAAGCATCACCCACACACATTTGAGATTGTCACAGCACTGCTTCAAAGCTCGCACACAGTGCAGCATCTGCCAGTGACTGAGCCGGTCAAAGAGCTGTTTCCCAGCACCAGCACAGCTATCTCTCTTTGCTAATGTAATGCAGACCTCTGAAGTCACAGCCTGGGCAGCACAAAACTCATTACATTTCCTTACTCTATCTGCCTCCACACTTCTTCACACCCTTGCTTGGTCCAGGTTTTCACAGATATTTGTTCACTCACTTCATATCATCTCCACAGAATTCTGACTCCCATTTTTCCCTATTGCTTGACTAAACTGATGGAATGCAGCCTGCCTGGCTCAAACACCAGACCTCTTGGAGATCTAAGCAGACGTGGGAATTCAGATTTTTGGGACACCTGCTGAAAGTGCCATAAGAGGGCTCAATGAAGAGAGGACATGTAAGTCAAGAGAGACCCCTCAAAAGCCTTCTGGCAGTCCTCTGAAAAGTCAGGCATGTCTCTTCCTGTAACTCCACTGCCACAGGTTGCCTCTGCACAGCAGAATGACTAAGGCAGTCACAGAAGGAGAACTTGCTCCACAAATTAACTGGTGTTGAATGACCAGCATTGCTCATTTACTCCATTCCCAGACAGGCTCCAGAGGTGACTCCCAGCAGCACGTAGCTTCAGCCTCTCCTGGTGGAGCCTGACCAGCCTGACAGGATCATCAGGCTGAGGAGCTTCATTCCTTGCCAGACATTCTCCATGCTGAGCAGGTCAGGAAAGGGCTACTCCACAAGTGCAGCAGCATTCCCTCACACACCATCACATCACAGGCACACTGGAACTTCGTGCCAAAAGAAGGAAAACCACTTTAGAGAAAATGGGTACTCTCCTGGTCATTGCCATGTTTCCAATTCAGCCTTTCGACACATTCAAACCTCATCTGCTGTCTACACTACACTTGAATAAAATATTTTTGCTTCTAGCATATTCCAGAGAAATATCAAAACAGCATTACCATTACAAAAGGTTATGCCATACCGTGGAAACAGTTTAAGGCAGCATCTCCTGTCTGCCAGCTACCTAAATACAGAGATGCCAAGGGAGAAAAATTACTCACCCTTCCCAAATGTCCCAGGCACTCTCCTCCTCCTGTTCAATATGCATGTCAGAATTAAAGACTATTCCCCTGTAAACTATGAGGAGACTGACCTTGGATCATACAGAGACCTCTAGGCTTGTTAAAATGCTGCAGAAGTTCTGGACAGGCATTAATGAGGTAAGACCTGCCACAGCCAAGCTTCCTCCAGCTGATGGTGTAGAAAAGTACAGGGTTGTAGTGTGATGCACAGAGGCAGCGGGACAAGAACAATCTTCCACTGTTAAATACTGGCGTTTAACAGTTGGTACCATCAGTACAACTGGAACCATATCAACCACCACATTCCACTAATTATACCTTTAAAATCAAAACTACAAACTTTGCTTTTTTATCTGTATATTTATCCCATTTTCTCACACTTTCCGTTTTTCCTCATACCTCACCCTAACTGCCTTGCTTTCTTCTTTTCCTCTGCCCTTCACTTGTCAGGGCTGAAGACCCTTGGCATACTGACACCAACCACGTGTGTTTTACCCAGTCTGTCCTAGACAGAGGGCCAGAGAATACAAGGCCACCTTTGGTACTCAACTTCAAGAGGGAACGTACACAAAAGTGGCCTTGTATTATGGGACTAACGCCTTTTTTCTAATAGAAATCTTATCCTTCTCCATACGTCTTGTACATTTTCCTCCTTTATATGTGCCAAGAGGTGTCATGATAAACACAAGCAGTTCAAAAACAGCAATTAAAGCACTTACTTAAACTTCACTGAAATCAACAGTTCAGGAAAATGACCAAATGCTGTGATGCATGTGATTTATGTTCCGCCTTGAAGTATCTAGAGTCAAGAGGCCCAGCAATAAAGTTTTATAGCATTTCAAACTAGAAAGGACTATGAAACCTTCCTAATCTTCCCTGTCCTAATCCACCGTTTCCATGAGGTATCCTTATATAGGATCTGATAATTTGTTGAAATATAACTACCAGAAGAGAACATGGGTGTGCCTCAAAGACTGAGGAATGAGCATTTCTCTTAGCTCAAGTATATTTTAGCACTTTTTTTTGTTATGCTTTCCAAGTCTTGATTTCCAATATGTATTCACCTGTCCCATAGGCAGACACATTTTTTGTTCCTAGTCACGTAACTTTGCTTCTACACCATGGATGAAAACCTTGAGAAGCCTCTTGTCTGGTACCTTTTTGCAGAACCCAATAAATCTATTCTTTGACACCAATTCTTCGTTAGCAACTACTTTGAGTCAGTCCTTTAATTCCATACACTTTGTGGTACAATCTTTCAACCAATACAATGAAATTAATAGCCAATTGCTTTTTTTTTTTCATCTCAAAGAATGAAACCAGGTTTGTCTGACTATATCAGCTTTCCATTAAATTCTGCCTACCAGAGTCAACTCCTATCTGTATTATTGCATTCTGTAACTGTGGAATCCTAAAAGATTCCAAGTATTTTTACATAACTTTGGCACCAGGATCTCCAGTGCATAGTTTTCATTTCCTCCCCTTTACACAATGAATAGAGTATTTTCAGATATTTCCTCATGGTGTCATGACCCAACATAAATCAATGTCAACAAGTCAAACTTCTCTGGGACCTTCCAGCCTATCTGGATTTCCAGTTATCTAGATTTATTGGTTCCAAGACTGATTACTGACAGTGGCTAATTTTCACATGACACCATTTAGAGAAATCTCCTTTCTACCCTTACACTTGCCAACACTGTTTCCCCCTTGGATATTCTTTGCTGATCATCATCAGCTTCTCTTTACTTCATACTGATTCTTTTTTACCTTCTCTAAACTGTAAGCATTAGATTGAACAAAAAGAGAAAAGGTACTACTAGAGGACATGAGCAGTTTAAAAAAGGAACAGCATAATGATAGCTTAAGATTCATAATCCCCTTTATGATAATTTTAATCTAAACACAAAGCTCTGAAGGGATCTTGCTGCAAGTACAGAAATATTCATCATCTGTATGTTATGAGAACCACAGCTGAAATCAAAGTTGTCACAGACACTCTATTCTGGTACTATTACTGAAAATGACATTACACACATCACATGAAACTGAGAAAGATGCCTCAAGAATAGCAATGTGAGCTTAACATAAACTGTTCTGATCACACCACTTCCTCAAACTCCTCCAAACACCTGTCCACCTTCAAAGCAAACACATTTAATGTTTGTAATCATTTCTCACAAACCTGCTACTTCAACCACTTATTTCTGTGACTGTTCTTGGAATTCTCCCAAAACAGCCTCTCTTTCAGATATCCAGGTGTCAAGAACTGAAAAGTCCTCAACCAAACTGTGACATACTGACACCTGCAAGAGCCTGGTTTTTAAAAATCTCCCCAAACCATACTTTTCAACACTTTCATCATAGCAGTGGCACTGTTAATTGGCCATCCCCAGCCACAACCCAGGCTCCTTTACACCCCACTTCACAGCTTTCTGCACTCAATAACTGCTTCAGAAGCCTCCTCAGCAATGCAAGTTTCTGCAGACTCGTTTCTTGCTTACAATTCCAAGCTCCATTTTCCCCCTCAATTGCCTGAGAATTTGAAACAATTTCCTCGTAGCTCCAGTGGCTCCATCCCAGCCATCACACCATGTAATGTCCCTCTTGAGCACTGAAGCCACATCTTAAAACCAAGTCGGGTTTTTTTCCATCCCCAACTAATCTTGCCAGCAAGCTGTCCCAAGCAAGGTTTTTTTTACATTAAAGCTAAAAAAATATATTCTGGACACAAAATACCTTTAAACTTTTTAGAAAAGTAATCAAGATTTTAACAACACAATTTTGGAAGTCAGTGACACTTTTTGTGTTCATTTTGATCTTGCAGTGTTTGTAGCTGAGAAAAAACAGCAACATAAATTAAGTTCATCTTTTCCCTGTGGTTTTTCTAACATATTTCTAACAACTCAACAAACAAGCAATGGCATTAGGGAAACATTCCCAAGTCACAGAGCAGACTCCCCAAAGCACTTTTCTGATGGAAATTTAGCTGAAATTTTGCTCTGAATTAGTATAGCCAAGTGAGAAGTCACAAGTCACCCTGGGAAAGTACAAAATACCACTTTTTCTCTTTTAGTCCTTCTGGCAAGCGGCAGCATCCACTGAAGGCCATGAGGAGCAAACGAGCTGAATTGAAAAAGAACTGCAAAAACACTAAGGCTGGAGGAGGAGACAAATTTTGCATCCAGAAAGCTCATGCCTTAAAAACAGTGCCAAAGCTCATTCCTGCCGTGCCTGCTCCTGCAGGGAGTCCCACCTGAGCGGTGCAGGGAGTCCTGCCTGAGCAGTGCCTTCCAGCAGCCGGCAGAGAGAGCCAGCTGCGAATCCCAAGGGAGCGTCACCCATGCACATCTGGAGCCCTCCTGCAGCTGCCAGCTCCTGCCCTCTCCCTCGGGTTCAGTCCCTTCAGGAGTGTCGTGAGGGAAGGGTCAGTCAGACACGCAGGCATCCATCTGGAGAGGCAAGGGGGAAATGCTTCCCAGTGTGAGGAAGGGCAGATGGCTCACAGCCAACCATAATGGACATCCCCAGAGAGTCCCCAGCCCCTGTAGCATTTCGCCAGGGAGCACGCAAGGCATTAGAGCCATATGTAGGCAGTGCCAGTTTGCTTTGCTTTTCTTTTTCTGAAAAGAAGCCTTCTGGTTTATGCCTTTTTTCTAAAAAATACATCTTACCAGCCTGCCTGAAACCCCACACCACTCCCAGGCCTGAGTCACACACCCCAGCTGTGCAGGGGTGAGGCACAGAGGAGGAGAGGAATGGAGCTGCAGCACCAGGGAGCTCAAACAAGACATACCATCAGTGCTGATGACGAGGCCAGATACAGCCATGATGAGAAAGACAGATGTTTTGTAGAAAGCCAGCTGCTGCCTCATATTAGGATTTATGAAAGTGGAGAGTTCAGACATCATATTTTCCCTCAGTCTTCATCCTTTGCTAGCCAGGACAGATCCCAGAAAGCCAGGTGTCTAGCTGCAAGAAACACTGCAGACATAGTTCTAAGTTCTTAGTCTTGGCTCCTCCTGATGATGATGATGATGAAGAAGG
This sequence comes from Buphagus erythrorhynchus, assembly GCA_013400855.1. Lineage (NCBI taxonomy): Eukaryota > Metazoa > Chordata > Aves > Passeriformes > Sturnidae > Buphagus > Buphagus erythrorhynchus. The sequence goes on along the minus strand of VZTT01033629.1, from coordinate 19,222 downwards.
CATCACCATGTCTGTAATATCACAGGCTTTCTAAGGCAACCGTGCCATCACTGTTTCGGCAGTTGTGATAAAATCCAGGAGAGAAGAGCAGCTCCCTGCTGCTCCCGAATTTTGGTTCTACACATACACAAATCTCTCCTGCAGGTACCAGAGGCTCCATGAATGAGAAAACACACGTCTTCAGATAACCCTCACAAAACCAAAACATTGCAGGAGGATTACTGAAGCCAACAAAAGAACCTATAGAAGACTGGGGAAAAAAGCAGCCTTGGGATAAGCATTCTCTTGTGCAGAGAATTTGCTGCAGGGATGAAGGAACTGAGATCTGCTTGGTATTCAAGAAATGGAGTCTGGGGGGTTTTCTTGTTGGGTGTTTTTCAGGTTTTAGGTCTACAAAACCTCCTCTATGCTACTCACATGAGCTAACCCATGAGGCGGTCTCTTCCAACACCCACAGTTTCAGGGTTATCCACAAAAATGAAATACTGGTATGAGGTAGCATAGACCAACAGCTTTGAAACACACCAGTCTGCTGCCCAGCAGCGCCCTATCTCAATCTGAGCAGGTCAGTGCCTTTAGTGCAGGCTGCTGTGAAAGGAGCCACAGCACAGCTCCAGCTGGAAGGGGTCTCAGGTCATCTCTAGCCCAGCCTTCTGCCCAAACAGAGCCAACACTAACTAACACCAGTTTACTCAGGGCTTTAGTCAGTCAGGTCTTAAAAACTTCCAAGGAAGAAGGTGGTGCAGTCTCCCTGGGCAGCTCTCTCCAGTGCTCAGTTATCCTCACTGTGAAGCCTTTTTTCCTTACCAGTCTGAACCTCTCTCACTTCTGATGATGTCCATTTCCTCTCACGCTTCTGCCGCTGTGGTGTAAAGAGCCTGACTCTTTTCCCACTCTTTTCTATAGACCTTCACATTACAGTGTCCAAACTTTGGAGAAGAGAAATTAAACCAGGTACTCCTAAGCACAGCAACTGAAAGATGCTTCTTTTGCTTCACAAGCCGTCATGGGCTTCAAAGAATTTTGCCACAGCTGAGGACTCTGCTCACATCCAAAATGAGGGGCAGCACTCAACATCTTTGGTGCACAACAAGGGCAAATGACTTTCCTCCTGCCTACTGGAGAACATCCCATCTCACCCAAAAAAGCACACTCCTTACCTCTGCAGGCAACTTCAGCTGCAGCAAAAGCTTGGAGATGAGCATTGCAGGGTCACCAAACAGCCTGGGTTCATCCCAGCAGAGCTGCAGGAATGCAGTGAGCCCAGCTCCAGGTGAGCTACTAAACCCATCAGGAATACTGCTCTTTGCCCCTACACTACAGGAGAGAAGCCTCCACCAACTTCTGCCCTGCATTACTGCTCAGGACACATCTAATCTGGCAAGGAAGGAGGCCTGAGGCTCCCTAAGACACTCAAAGCTCCCTAAGAGGTTATTAGAGCAGCCTGGTCTCTATTTCTCATCCCATATGACTGACAGACTGCATGAAAGGACAAAGCCAGCCCCAGCACAACTGCAGAGGAATGTTCTCCTTTGGCAGAGAGGAGAGAGATGAAGTGGGTGTCACGTTTTTCCATTAAATTTTTGCCTGTCACCACAGCGGAGCCAGATCACATACAGAAGATTGAAAGCCAGTTAGCAGCAGATGGCAAAAAAATAGAAGGTAATAGTTTCCAAGACACAGAGATGTCACTGGCAGTATTCAGCTCCACATTTGGATGGATGGCACCTATGGGGACAGCTCCAGCAATTAAGGTCTATCCCATTTAGCCACACTTTATTTTCTCTGTTTTTTTTTTTTTTTTTATTGCCTTCTCTGTTCCCTACTCACCCTCAGGAGAGGGAATGCTCATTATTTGGTAGAGTATGTGTATCCTTCCTGCACACATTTAGCACTCAACTCAATCCAGTGACTTTCTTTTCTGCAGTTGTGATCTGCGTCTGACAGCTCACAGACAGCGAGAATGAGGAAGAAGTCCCTGCTCTGAAAAGCTCAGCATCTCAGACTTAATGTGCAGCTCAGCCACGCCTTGTTAAACCCCACTATTTTTCACCTGTCTTCTCTACTGTCTATCACTCACTTCAGGGAGGTGAAAGGGCAACATACTTGCCAGCAAAATTGTGGCCCTAAGCCAAGCTTATTCTCTGCATGCCATTCCTTTCGCTTTTATGAAAGAAAAATAATTTAGCATCCAAGGCAGCCTCCACTTTTCACCAGCACTTGACATCATGGAGGGGTGGTGGGGCCATGGACCAATCCTACATCAGTGCTTCCTTGATCATCAGGCCTGTCTGTTTTCCTGCTACGTACCCACATCCTTATCAAACAACCCTTTTTCTTAATGACCCTTGAACAAATACCTCTTCTCTTTCCAGGCAAATCCTGTTATTTCCAGTGACATCCAAATAATTGCCTACTGGTATCAAATAAATACACACATGCATATCAGGTTTGCATCTAAGCACAACTCATAAATCTACTCTGACTATTCCCACTGCACATTCCTTTAGCTCAAAATGCAGTTCCACTACCCCTTCCCCAACAAAATATTCCTACCTGCCCTTTCATGTCAGCATCAGTACCTGGCTGCTACAGGGCAAGCTGTGTCAGGGAACTGATATGCCTGAAAGCTAATTTCTGGCAAAAAAAAAGTCCTTTTAAAACTGGATGAGCTCCCAGATAGCTGCCACAACAGCCTGTGGTTACATCCAGGTGCAGAACTGCGCTGTCAGGCCTTGTCACCCACAAAAAAAACACAGCCAGAAGGCATCTCCATGATTCAGAGATGAATAGGGAGCAACAGCACAAAAGAATGTGCCCTCTTGAAAACACAGACTATGAGCTCGACTGTGAAAGCAGCCCTCAGGGACCCACCAAGAACCTATTTCTCTTGGAAAAAGGCAAGATGCTGTAGGGAATCAGAGGCGTTAAAGGGGGGACTTTGTAAGCTCAGGGTCAGCAGCCAAGACAGCCTGTGACAGATGCCACTGGGCCAAGTCAGACACTTTGTGTCTGATAGCAATGTCACCCATCATAATTGCTATCGTACGTTTGCACATAATTGCTAACATCTCACGCACAAAATGATCCTTCTCCAAAAGCAAGAGAAGCAATCTACATACAGAGCATACAGATTATGGAAGTTTAAACCAAGTATTATGAAGTGACTGGAAAACAGCTGTTGGGAATGCATGGAGGAAGGTTTACAGACAGCACTAAGGAAAACAAGGCCTGATAACCAACATTTGGATACAAAAAAACACAAAAAAGCAGCACCTATCTGCAAGTGCGAAGCCAGCAAGAAAACTTGCCCGCTCAGAGACAGGGGGCTACTTTCAAAGGACCGTGTCTTCAAAGCAACCAGGTATCTCAGAGGGACCTTGTTAGCTGAGGGACCAAGAAAAAATGAGCCCACAGTGATACAGAACTTCCAGCTCTTTGAAGGGAGGAGTAGCCAGCAAAGTACAGCACACACTGGCCTCCTCTACAGATACAGACAATCCTAAAAAAGCGAGACTGCCCTAATAAAAAACTGGTCCCCATCCCAGGACAGGGGAAACTCACTTATCCGTCGCTGAGAAGATACTCTTCACATTACAAAGACCTGCAAAAAGCACAAGTTCACACCAGCGCTGTAGATAAGTTTAACAACTCCAGACACAGGAAAGCCCTGTCTGGTAACACCATAAGTGAAATTCCTTTACCCCTGCTATCGTGCACAACCTGTTCCATGAGTAAGGACTGGCTTTCCAAAGGAAACATTTACAGATGATGGTGCACATCAGTCATGTCCATTAGAAAAAATAATAAATAGTGGGTTTTTACATTATGCTGGCTCATTCTAGTCTACCACGCTTCAAAGTCAGTCCCACAATAGACGAACATTTTTTCCAGCTCTTGTCTTCACTGCAGATCAAGCACTTCACTATACAGTTACAGCCAACAACTCAATACTCTCTTTTTTCTGATTTTAACTGTCAGAAAACAGCAGGGTAAAGTTTCAAGGTCTCCTACTTGTGTTTATCTCAGCTTTTAGAGGACCTGTATATCAGTTAGACCCATTACAAGTACGTGACATGTCTCTTGGCAAACTGGAATAGTTTTCTTATTTAAATTTGGGAAGAAAATGAGAAGGATAAATGGTTTTCAGTGCAAACTCACTGTGCACAACTAATTTTGCTATTCAGCAGTTGTGATGTAGACTTTTTTATTGATATGGAAAGTCATTGACAAAATTCAATACTACTGCTTTGTATGAGCTCTGTATACAACTATTTGAAAATCTCCTTACCCTTCTTTACTGCAATTTTGGAAAAATCTTTGCAAGTACTGACTCTACAAATATTTTACATAAAGTCTGCAGGTGTATAGAGAAGAAAGAATGAGAGATTTCAGCTTTATGGTTTATGGGCACCAGACCAAACCCCATGTGCAAATAAATGAAGTAGCTCTCCTCCTACCAAAATGAAACAAAAATTGGATCCAACTATACTGACACCAGAGGGCTACATGCAACCATCATACAATAAGATAGAGCCAGCTCCACATCCACATCCGCTGCAGTAACTGCAGCTTTCAATTAAATACACACAGACTGTAAAAATCAAGCACTGTCATCCATTAAAATAACGGCTGCCATACTCCAAGGGCTCCAGGCACTCCCTGGCGGCTCATCCAGAGGCAGCTTCCCTGCAGAAGCCATTAGAAACACGAAGTAGCAGCAACCCTCATTTTTGTGGCAGAGGAAATGAGTCACCAGGCAAGCGCTGCTGAGGTTCAGAGAGTTGTAATGGGGAGGAAATTTCCCAAGTTCATCTTAGATGACAATCACAGTCCTGGCCAATAACCTTCACCTTTGGTTTTGCTTTCACAGGGAGACAGAAACTTGGTAGCTGTAGCCTCCTCCTCTCATTCCAACCCACACAGCACCCCTGTCCCAGGGTTGAACTGCCCACAGCATCACCAGCGACATGGAAACAGGATCACAGGGCTCAAACACCACTCAGACAACAGCAGCAGCTATGTGACATTTCACTAATTCCAATTTTTTCATGAGTTCCAAGTTCAATAGTCAGGCTCTTTAACGAATAAACCATTTAGGCTACTTGGCATTTGAAGTTACCTTCCAGTTAATCACTTATCCAGACACCCAGGACATGACATCTAGGAATTGAGTCCTGCTGTCCACCTGTACCTGTAGGGCAGCTGCAGCTCTACACATGCCATGCCAAGATCACATCTATGCTTGCATTCACCTGCATTTTGCCACCATCTGGAAGCAGCAGCCAATGTGTTAAAATAGCCATAAAAATGAGGGGAGGGGGGAATAAAACTGCCTCCTCAGTATTACATAAGGAGGTTTTAAATGTCAAAGGCTCCTACAAACCACCTGCCTTCCAGCCTCCATCCAGCAATGGGGACAGGTAGTTGGCATTCCATACCATGTTTGTCAGACTTATCCATCTGCATCAAATATGGCACTTATCACAGAAGACATGGTCCCAGCTGGGCCATGTCCAACCACAGATCTTCCAGCAGAGCCCCATGGCCACCAGCAGAGCTCTCCCACTTCAAGCCCACCTGTGTGTTGTGGAAAGTAACAGCAGCAGCAAGAAGCTGGAGGTTTTGCCACCTGGCCATGCTCCTGCTCCCCTTGGGCAGTGACAGGTGGTGTGTTTCCCTTCTGTTCGACTACCAGGAAAAAGCACAGAACAATAATAACACTAATAATAATAATAACAACACTGCCTTGCACAGTGCCAGCACATGGCACTACCAACACAGTCACAACAAGCTGAAGCACAGATTATGATTATATAATGCAGACACGTGACACCTACCATGAACACGCCTTTGGGAACCCTTTCAGCCTTTGCTTCCATGGGAAACTTAACCACTCTGGAAAAACAACTGCTATAAAGCTATCTGGCATCCAGGTGAGCACTGTGAGGACTTTAACGAGACACCTCCAGGACTGCTGCCTGCCAATAGCAGAGCTGAGCTCCTCCAGGCCCCACTTTCTTCAGGTACAGCCCATGATATCACACCAGCACCAGCGGGGTGAGGAAATGGCTCTTCACACAGCTCCAGGCACTGGTGAAATCATCAACTGTTAAAGAGAAATGTAAATCCCCAGGAGGTTGGATTTCAGCCCTGGTAATTAAGGCAGGCTGGAACAGTTTAAAATAGAGGTCAAGTTTTTAAGCGTATGCATACTTTCACACTTGTCTGCTAGTGTCAAATCAACAGGAGCCAGGAACAGCCTTTTCGGTAGTAGAAAAGTTACATTTTAACTCAAAATATACAAAAGGCAGTTGGCACAGAATTCTCACCTTCACCAGTCTGTCCACACAGGTCTGACTGTGGAATCTGATCCTTCTTCCTGCTGGTGAGCTCTCCCCTCAGTTACCATGATCTTCTCCCTCCTCCCCCTGCAGTCCAGCTCAGGCTCCCAGGGCTGCATAACTATCCCAGAGACCTTTCCCAAGCCCACGGTTTCCTTGGATGTAGATCTGCATATCCAGCTAAGGGGCACCTGAGGAGTGTGTGAAGACCAGAAGATGCTGCAGGACACTGTTCCTTGGCTGTGAGGGTGACTGACAGCACAGGGCAGGGGCATTCCTGCAGAGGGAGCACGGGAAGGGTCTCTTCATCATCCCAGTCTTTCCAGAAAAACCCTTCAGTAAGTTTACAAACAGCAGAGTAACTGGGTCAAACCAGTTACTGGGTTTTTTTTTTCCCAGACAGAAAGCCCAGGAAAAGAACAGATGCTTCATCCATAGAGCTTGTTTGTTTGTTTTGGGTTTTTCAAATGATTCTATGAAGTTTTGGCCAGAGGTAAATAGAGACCTTGTGTTTCATGGTATCAAGCACAGTATTTTCCTCCACATGGCAGGGCACATTGGCAAAAGAGAAAGTTCAACAGGCAGAAGTTCTTTCACTCTAAAGAACATTAATTTCATAAACATTCTTTTCTTCTTTAAAGATTGCAATATCTCACTACACCTGCTTTATAGCATTTAGTTGGCCTTTTTTTCCTGAAACTTCTTTCAGAAGAATCCCAAGAACAACCAAAAAGAGAAATTGTCTTCACACTTTTTATTTGGCTTCAAGAGGGTCTCTGAAGAGATTTTAAACTCATAAAAAGACCCAATCAGCAAGACAGCAGACACAAACAAATCAATGTCAGTGTTACTCCCAACAAAGGTCATCAAAGCCCAAGATTTTGAAGATCCAGCTATGCACTGCCCCTTACAAAATGCTCATCATAGCATTTGAAGCCCCAATAAAATTTGTAAACAGAAAAGAGAAAGGCATCCCATTTCCATCCACCAGACAAACAGGATGTTTTCTTTATCAAGACACACTTAATCTCAATTCTCAGGCTCCTTGAAACAGGGCAGAAAAGACACATATCCATGTCACTGCAGGCACAAGTTCTAACCCAAGTGTAAGCTCTCCTTCAAGGCACTAACAAAGATATGAGAACACTGAGTAAGGAAACAAAAGTTAAGAGCGGCAACTCCATTCTCATCACAAGGATCCAAACAGAGCAAGAAGAAGTATGCTAGCACAACTGTAAAATCTGAAGGGGAGCACTCTCCAAATAGCCTCTCATTCATAACATTCTTGTTGATAAAGGAAAAAAAAACCACAAGAAAACAGCTGTTTGAAGGAAGAGCTTCCCATTGTTAAGTGCTCCTGCTGGCTCTTTTAAAAACCCAAGCAACCATGACATGATTGCTTTTCCCCAGATCTACAAGAAGATACACGTTGTGCAAGACTTTCAAAGACAAAGAAGCCAAACACTGTTTAAAGACCATCATGCATGCAGCGGGCTCGCTTCCTGCGGGAATGAGGCTTGGAGCTTGTGACGAATACGATCCCAGATCAGTAAGACTACCACATACCACACACAAACAATTAAGATTTTCCTTGTTTGCCTTAAAAGACTAACACGAAGATCAGCATAGAGGCAGTGGCTGTGGGTCACCACTGCTCCCATGAAGAGCTGGGTGCCTCACTCCGGGGCTGTATTTGCACATCATCCTCTTGGCTGCAAGGAAGCAAAGTGGAGCATGCAGCAGCCCCTGCCAAGCACCATCCCTCGGGTACTGCCACATCCCAGTGACCACCACCATGTTCCTCTAGCTCTCCATCCAAGCACGTGCTCGACAACCATACTGAGCATGGCTGCCCCGTGCCTCGCACCAGCAGTGGGCTGGAGGAGTCTTCTGTGCTGCTGTCCCAATGTGCTCTGGCACACTTCCACTCGGGATTTACATCTACAGGGGTTTACAGAGGTGTATCGCTGTGCTTGCGAGAAGCCTCCTGAGTAACAGTGAACCAGCAGAACAGAGACAACAAAACACATTTCCTCGGAACTGTCCTAACTATGCGTTTTGCGCAAGCCAAATTATGGGGATTCCAGCCAAAAAATAAACAACAAAAATATCGAAACTTGTGTCACTTCCTTCCTGCGCTTGGGGAGCGGGTCGGAGCCGGGACAATCTCGTCTTGAAGAAGACGACGCGGCCGGCGACCGGGAGAAGCGGCAACGCCGAGGGCACAGAAGAAGCCCCGACCGAGCGGGGGGAAGCAGCGACGGACGGAGTGGGGGCTGCGCGACCCCGGTTACCGGGAGCCGACACCAGGCTCGGAGGGGAGGGAGTTGAGACCCCCCGGCGCACAGGCGACCCCAAGGCTTGCCCAAGGACACCTCGGTCCTGGGGGAAGCAGCGCCGGAGGAGCGGCAGTCAGCGGCAGAGCTGCGCTGTTGGCCCTTGTCGGCCGAATCCGCCTGGTGCCGTTCCTGGCGCCCGCCAGGACACCCCCGCCCACGGGGAGCCCGAGGAACCCCGCCACGGCCCCCGAAAAGAGGCCGCCCACGGCAGCGTCTCAGCCATCCCGCCCCCGGCCTCCCGNCGTCCCGCCTGGCCACGCCCCTGACGCCCCGTTCGCCAATCGCGAGCGAGTAGCGCCGGGCGCGGGCCAATGGGCGCGTGGCCCCCGAGCGGCAGCGCGGCCGTGAATGGGGGCGTGGCGCGCCCGGCCAATGGCGCGGCGGAGCGGTGGACCCGGCAGCCAATGGGGCAGCGACAAGACTGTGGCCGGCGTGCGCCGCCCTGCTCCGGCCTCAGGGAGTGGACCCGCGGCAGCCCCGGCGTCACGATCGGGATGGCGGGCTGGGGAGAAAGGAGCCGGGGGCAGCACGGCCCAGGTGCCTNCGCACACCTCCATGGCCGCCGCAGGCACCCGCACCAGCTCGTCCGTCGGTCGGTCGGTCCGCCCGCCGCCTCGCTGCCGGCCCCTGCCCCGGGCCTCGGAGCCGCGCGTTCGCCCCCGCCCCGGCGCGTTCCCACCGCCGGCGGNTTCGCCAATCGCGAGCGAGTAGCGCCGGGCGCGGGCCAATGGGCGCGTGGCCCCCGAGCGGCAGCGCGGCCGTGAATGGGGGCGTGGCGCGCCCGGCCAATGGCGCGGCGGAGCGGTGGACCCGGCAGCCAATGGGGCAGCGACAAGACTGTGGCCGGCGTGCGCCGCCCTGCTCCGGCCTCAGGGAGTGGACCCGCGGCAGCCCCGGCGTCACGATCGGGATGGCGGGCTGGGGAGAAAGGAGCCGGGGGCAGCACGGCCCAGGTGCCTGTTCAGTGACGACAGGTCAGAACGCACCCTGTGAAAACCAGAACTTCACAGCTCTGAGTAGCCTCACTGAGGACGCTGGTGCCTGTCGCAGATCGGTCCCAGAGCGCTCATCAACCGGCGGTAAAAATAACCCCAGGCAACGGGAAATGATGATATTTTAAGATTTGTGTTCTTGCCAAGCTGGGGAACACTGACATTCCATTGTTCTTTAAAAAGTGAAAAGGTGCCAAATATTTAGGATTCAAAAAGCTGGGCATTCCTCAGTGCTTGTCTGCAGCTCCCGGAACTCACGCACGGCCGGGTGCTGTGGGGTCAGCTCAGCACTGATTGACATTTCCAGGCTGGAAATGTGTGCAGGAACCAGAACTGGACTTCCTGGCGTGTCTCGCTCCTAGACCTCCCTTTAGACATCACCTCTTGTGGCAGCCGCTTTCATCCACTCACAGAGCCAGCGCCTGTGCAGCACGAGGCATCCAGTCCTCACTTAGTAGAGCCCAGACCAACCCTCCGAGGAAAACAAAGCCAGAAGGATTGTGCAGCACCTAATAGACACAACAGCAACAAAATATAGGAAAAATTATGGTGATTTCACCAGGTTTGTTCCTTTAAAATTTATTAAACTGCTGGAGTTTGATTAGGAAAAAAAATAAAAGTGTAACAGAAGTTACACTACCAAAGATCTCCTGCAAAGATTAGTTATTTTAAGTTAGTTGTTGTGAAAGAAGCCAGTCTGATATTTGCCTTCAGCATCACAGAAAACATCTAAAGCCAAATCTAAAGCCAAATTACTAGTGCCTGAATTGCTACCTTCCACTTTGGCAAGCCCAACCAGAAGTACAAACTTCTTGTGTCCTGACACTGCCAGGCACTGTTATCAAAGCAATTCCATTGTACCAGTCCAGGGATGCAGATTGTGAAATTTGTAGAGGTCAGTTCCTTATTCAGGAACCTCCGTGTTTTAATTGGATTTGTTCTTCCTTTCAAAGCTTTGGTGACCTTGAGGCAAAAAGCTCTCCATCACCCTGCTGGCTGAGATTAGCACCTTCTAAAATCGTGACTAGATAATTGCTTGGGACTGGGGCACTAAATGAATGCTTTGCCCATATGAGAAGTCTAAAGGAAGACCCGTGTTTGCCTTGTAAACCATCAAAATGAAAGTCACCTTAGAAGAAGGTGCTCCTGACTGGATGCGTGCAACTTCCTTTGCTGAGCAAGGGGCTCCCAAGGACTGGTGTTTGACCAGGAGTACTGGGCTGAACTTGCTCACCCTAACACATTGCTCAGGTAGAAATATTTATTTAAGGAAGAAGTTGCATAGGCACATACTTCTTTAATTCCTTCTTGGGTAAAGCACTCATACAAAATTAGGCACCCTGGGTAAACAGCACACTGCTTTACCCAATGGTTTCCACTATTCCTGCACCATATAAAGTTGTGTCCCTCTCCCCTCTGCACTTCCCCAGGAGCTCTCTCTTTATCATTGGTACTGAGGCACAGTTGCTGCTGTGGGACACAGAGCTGCTGAGAATTCATAAGTATGCTGGAAGACTTCTTTGACCACAGAAATATTTTGACACACAAAACTATCCATTTCTGTAATACAAACATAAACATAAGTAACTGGGCATCCTGCCCAGTTACTGACACATTATTAAAATTAGTGTTCAAGGCTACATGTAAATTTTGAGCTTCAACATCTCTGAGACAATTACCCAAGACATTGTAAGGAAGTGTGACCAATTTGCTTTGCATGGTGGCAGCCAACAGCATAGAGCCCTGATATGTTTGTGCTGCAGCACCAGTTCTTCTTGGGAAAGGAAATCTGAAATAGCAAAGTTCTGCTAGAGACTGGCAGCACATAGAGGGCACCAAGGAGGAAGAGACAAAAGTGGAGGAAACTAATCCTTTCCAGAGAATATTAATTATTCAGTGTGCTGATACAACATGTGGGACAGCAGTCTAATGTGTCACATGTTGCTGCCCACAGACTGACTCACACTACACCAGAAAACAGGCACTGGGGAAAGTGCCTTAAAACCAACAAGAACATGATACAGACACAGCTATCCTAACTTTATCCTGTACTCTCTGGAGACTTAAATAGTGGATTTCAATAGTTACCAGCCTGCTGAAAATCAAGGCTGTTTCTCTACACTTCATTACTTTTCTCTTAAAGCAGCTATAATAGTCTTTTTAAGTTCCAACTCATGTAATTCTGAGAGCATTTTTGATTTCTTCTGTTGTGTAAGACACTTTCGTCACCCTACTTTTCTGAAGTGGGTTTGAACTCACTCTGCAGCACAGGGTGAGAGTGCAAAAATTGACCAAAAATCTACAAGAATATAAAAGGATGGAGAGTTATTGTCTGTACATACAGAGAAGAGGAGAGCTCAGCTTTTGTTTGTTGAGAATTCTGTTCCCTTTCTGCAAGGAGCAGAAAGCCCACACAGAAAACACACATAAAAAACCTACAGAGAAAACCAAACCAGCTAAGAAAGAGGAGGCTGCTAAGGCAGAACTCCAAACAAACACCACTTATTTCAAATATCAAAGAACAAAGCAAGCAACAATACAAGGCCTGGCAAAGGAAAGGTGCTCTCTTTCTCCTTGCAGTTCTGGGTTACAGAAGCCACAATTCCTGCAACCACATTATTACTCAATCAGGTCAGCTGCACAAAGGTTCATTAAATATTTACAGGTGACATTTTTCTGACTTGTGACAACCAGGATCAAGATAACCATCCATTTTCTACAGCCACTCTGTTCAAATCGGTTTGAGAAACCAACCAGCAAGGAAAGAACAAACAGCAACAGAGCCCACAGGATGAAAAGTGCCAGGTTTCTGACCAGCTACCAATAAAAATCTTACCCCTTGAAAGCAACAGAAAACAGCCACAGCTAGAGATTTCTTCAACAAATTTAGAACCTTTTAAGGAGTGCAGGACACAAATTTCAGGTCTAAGAATATACAGAATAAACCAGAAGTCAATTTCTAATCACGGCAGTTACTGGAGATTTTTGTGAAATGGCCAGACATGGTAATGAGCTGAATTTTTACGTGGGACTAAGCAACAAGCAGAAGAAAGAAATCTCACACACACTGACACACATTGCCCACAAGAGGATATCTCAGGAGAAACCTTGTGAAACTTACTTCTTTGTGTGTTCTGCAAAGACTTTACTTGCACTACCCAGTATCTGGCAATGCACTAACAAAGCAAATTTCTTGTGTTATTGAGATTTAAATCACACTGCTGTGCTGAGAAGCTCACCACTGCCAAGATAAACAGACACCAAGTCTTAATTTGTACATTCAGGCACACTCAACTACTCGGCAAAAAGGCTTCCACCACAGAAATTTCAGAGTTAAAAATAGAAGGTGAGCTTCAGAATAGTAGTTTTATTCCCACAATCCTGGCATTTTATTCCTTTTATGACACATGAAAAAAGTGGGATAGCCAGCCCTGAAGAGAGCCGGTTACTAAACCCACATAATTGGTACACTGACAGAAATACAGTCTCCCTTTACCAGAATCTTCTTTGCTGTTGTACCCAGAGGCTTCTGTAAGCTCCGATTCAGCTTTCCTGCCTTTGCAATTCCTGCCCCTCTGGAAGGGTTTCACCAGGCCCCACAAGCACTGCTGGTCTTGAACTGAAGTGTTACCTGTATTTGGGAACACAGACAAATGCCCCCAACCCCACAGAGCACAGAGGATAATGAGAGAGCTATTTTGGTGAAGTGGGACTTGAATTCTTTGGCTGAAGCATCTTCTCCTACTTCTTCATGCCTCATAATTTCTGTGGACAGAGCAACTTCTGCAAATTAATGAGAATTAAATTTGAAATTCTTTCAACTTCTCTTCCTTCTTTGCTGTGTGACACAGGCACAATGCCATGGTGTCTTCCTCAAACTGGCCACAAAAGCAAGCAGAGGAGAAGAGTGTTTCCTACACCTTACAGCAGGCTGACAGAAATAACTGAGTGCCATGGAGCTGCCTTGCAAACCAGAATAGCTCTGCCTCAGAGCTGTTCAGAAATGCTCCAAATACTTGGTGAACATGCTGACATTTTAAAAAGAAGTCACCCATATTTATCTTTTCCAATTACCTCCATAAATACATAAAATAAATTCCTTGTTAAGGTCAAACACTTCTAAATATCCTGGTTGATGCAGGTTTGTCTCATCAGGTTTACACAAGATGCTAACACAGACAAGAAAAAGCAGAATGCTATTTTCCAGGGGACACTGTGGGAAAACACTCATTGCCTAGTTATAAACAAGGAATCACTGTATTTCACTCACGTGATACCATTCCTATTCCATTTCCAAGTACCTATCCATAAAAAAAAACAACCAGATGCTACAGGAATGCTGATTTCACACAGGATTTTCTCATAACTGAAATTACTTAGTTACAGATTAACTTTGCCCCAGAGCAGCGGAGCAGACATAAGAGATGAACACACAACAAGCCTTTGCCACTGGTTATTTTTGCTGTAACTAAGGCAATGCAGAGTCATTTGGGAAGGCCTATCCTACTGCCAAGCTGTGCTGAGCATTCAGCATGCTCCTTCCAGTGTGTGCTCAAAGTCAGCGTGTGTTGTCTTTGTAGCAGGTCAATCTTTGAAAGTGTACTAGCTACTTTAAATAGAACTGGAAGGGCAAGAAAACTCAAAGTTCTTGAGCAAATATTTTTCCTTGCTGGCATGATTTTCTAATATCTTGTGCTAGCTCTGCTAGCACAACTTGAGCCAGGGGCAGAGATTAGTGGGAGTCATGCAGCAGTTGCAGAGAGTTCTGGCAGTTCTGGCCACTCCAGGGTGGTGGTGAAGGGAAGCCTTGCTGCTACTTCTGCTCTGAGTCTGGAGTGGAAATGCAGCTCCCAGGCTCCAAAACAGACACTGCCATGAGCTCCACCACCACAGCACAGTGCAAATGAGGTGACCACTGAATGAACAGAAGCTCAGCATATTAGCTCAAGGCCTCATAGCAGAAAGCTCAAAACGAACCCCAGCTTTTGGTAAACAGGAAAAATTGGTGTGGACCAAGCACAAACTGTACTTGGATCAGTATTTTGCAAGAGCACCATCACAATTCTCACAGCAGTACAACAGGCTCAGATGAAACAAGTAGTCAAAGGAATTAAAGTCAGGACTTTCTATTTAAAAAGACAATCTCCTGTGGACAACAAGCCACTTAAGTAGCCAAGCTTTTACAATACATCCAACATCCCAGTATGCCAGTGATAGGGGCTCAGATACTTGTTAGAGCTTTAACATCAACCAGGAATAGCTGCTGAATTGAAAGAATTGAAGTTTTTGTTAGTACAGACAATGTTCACAGGGCATTAAAAAAACCCAAAATTCTGTAGGAGAAAGAGCTGCAAAGGCTATTAACGTGTTCTACACTGGGCTCAGAGTGAGATGAGATACAAAATCCCACCAGCTCTGGAGGCAGGAAATTGTCACCTCTAATATTTTTCTTTCCCTCTTCACATCATGTNTACTTGTTAGAGCTTTAACATCAACCAGGAATAGCTGCTGAATTGAAAGAATTGAAGTTTTTGTTAGTACAGACAATGTTCACAGGGCATTAAAAAAACCCAAAATTCTGTAGGAGAAAGAGCTGCAAAGGCTATTAACGTGTTCTACACTGGGCTCAGAGAGAGATGAGATACAAAATCCCACCAGCTCTGGAGGCAGGAAATTGTCACCTCTAATATTTTTCTTTCCCTCTTCACATCATGTTGTATTACAGTGGGAATTTCACCTTCTCCGTGTAGTAGAATTAAACACCTTTTAGTTGAGCAACTTCTTACCAATAATACAATAATTCTCACTCTGTCAGCAAAAACGGTGAAACAAGCACCACTCCCACACTAAAAATCCTGAACCTGGAATGTTTTTCACGAACTCCCCAACGGCACAGCCAAGGCAATCGCTCCTCCAGCTCCTCCTGATGGCAAACCACAGGCACAGCACCCTAACGAGGTGCTGGATGGGAATGCTGATGTCATCCTACGCCAAATACCACAAAAAACAAGACCTAAGCAGGGTTTGGGGAAAGACAATACCTAGGATAAGCAGAGGGGCAGATGCAAATGCACAGGAGGCCTCCTCTGGATCTGTGACAGAAATCTCCAGCTGAGCACTAGTCAAGACCAATGGTCCTGCTTTAAACTTACTGTCCAACTGGCCTAGTGAAGGAAAAACAGGGAATGACAGTTGTAGAACAGAGGAGGGATATCAACAGTGAGAGGGGATCAGGCTGGCAGTCCCTGCAGACACGAGAGAGATTAAGGCAGCCAAGGACAGAATGTTTGAAAACGGCTGAAGATGCAAAGAGTGACTCCCATTTATATATTCATCAGCTCAAGAATTGATATGGCTGCCTGGGGTACCTTTGCTTTTAAGAAGAAAAAAAGAAAGGAATCCAAAAGATCATAACAGAGGAAAAGCACATGGGAAGATGGAACACACAGATGCACCCTCTAGGTAACAAACATTTTATTTATTTCTTAGAGAAACTACAGCAATATACATGATTACAGAATTATGAAGCACTGAAAAACCAAAGGAATGAAATGGCCTGGATCCAAGCACTGAGGACATCACACCTTGTCTCTCATAGAGCCATCACTCAGAAAAATCACATTATCTGAAAATAAATGAAAAAAATTAATCTTGACCATTGTTTTGCCTTGTTGCAAGCCTTCACACCATGAACACCAGGTATTTGTGTTAAAATAGGTTGCTAAGATGTGGATTTTGGAACAGAATAATAGTTCATAAAACAAAACAGTGTTCAATACAGGGTTTTTTCTCTACATCTCCTAAAAGCAGACAATTCAAGGTGATCATATGTACTGTGAAACATGTGTGCTAAAGCTGATGAAAAGCTGTTAAACAGTCAAAGACACTAGAAACATTTTAAAATAATGGTTTAATTCTTTGACTACGATCTCTTATCAGTTACAGCTTTTGTCACGTTCAGTCTGCACACTACCATGTCAACAGCCTATAGGACTATGGGAAGCTCCTACTTCATCAAGCCTAAGGAATTTCTAAAGCATCTTGAGACAGGGCCTTTTGAACAAGAAGCCATTAGGAGAATACTAATTTAAAAAGACAGTTGATTCTCTCTTCCAGTAATTTATAGCACTGCTAGCTTTTAAAGAGGCTACAGAAACATCCAGGAATATGAATGTTCTTTTTCCTTTTTTTCCCTTTTCCTCTGTCCTAGTTTTTTTAGACATACTTGTGTAACAGAAATGTTTGCTCCACTACCCAATTATTTTATCCATCACTCAAAGGGAACACAGTAGCAGCTCTATCCACAATAAAGATGTAGGATACTCAGACTATTTTAAGGCTCAAGGAAAAAGTTGAGTTTCCTAGTTTTCTTTGTTGTGCCAATCCAAGGCACAAGTCTACTCCTTATCCATTCTGTGGGGTAAGCAAATGACACCAGCAGTTTGCAACTGTAAACTCTCATTTTCTGTTTGTTCACAAGCAGTGCCAGAGGAAATCTGGTACACAATATCCATTCTCTCAAAATCCCTGAGTGTGGATACTGAGGATGAAGACAAACCAAGCTCCACTTCAGAGGTCCTCCACACCCTTTCCATTTTAAAAGGGGCAAAGAGCACCTTGGTGCTTTGTTCCTTACCTGCTATAATTGTTGTGGCTGGTCACCTTACATTGTTCTTATCTGTATATTCACCATAATCTATCTTCCCTTCAACAAAGATTTAAGAGCTGAAAAAAACCAAGAATTTGATTTTGGTCAGAGAACTGTGCTGCTGTTTTCCACTCTGTAATCATAGAATGGTTTGGGTTGAAATGGGATCCTAAAGACCATATATTCCAAACCTCTGGCCATGGGCAGAAATACCATCCACTACATAAGGCTGCTCAAAGCC
>VZTT01033628.1:1571-19367 GCA_013400855.1 Buphagus erythrorhynchus | reverse complement strand
GGTGCTTAGGAACATGGCTTGGTGGTGGAGCTGGCAGTGTTAGGTTTATGGTTGGACTCAATGTTCTCAAAGGCCTTTTCCAACCTAAGTGATTCTGTGAACTTGTCTAGATAGTACAGCAACAATTTCACTAGGTACATTAATATATTTTATTAAATGGAACTGTAGTTCTGTTTTTCCATGCCATCTCCACATACTATATGTTAGAGATGCTGTCTTTGCTATGACTATTCCTGTGCTTTGGCTGTGGGATGATTTGGGTGTATCCCCTGGGTCATCTATGGGCTATGACACAAAGCTTTGTTATGGCTCTGAACTACCACATCAATAGTTATCATTTTGATTTCTTCTGGTATGCTCTCTTCTGAGTGTAGGTCTTGTGAGAATTGCACTTCATTGTGTCCCAATATATCGTCTGAGATCATGTCCTGTCATGCACTTGTACTATTCACTGTAAGAAGGATGTACAGATGGCAAGTCATCTAAATATTCCTCTCACAAACATTAGTTTGCCAAACATATAGAAGTAATAGAGAATGACAGTCCCATTCAATGGAGTCCTGAACTAAACAGGCTATCATGATGCCTTGTTGAAAGTTCAGTCCCCAGTGAGAAGTTAAGGATTGATTCCCAGCATGAGCAACAGGAGGAAAGTTGTTGGATATTGGATGTTCCTCTTCCTTTAATTTATTGGTGTAAGAGAAAGGTTTTAGATGATAATGCTTGGGCTGGTAGGAGAGAAGGGAAAAAATATATAAATAGGGAGGAAATCTGCAAAGCTTCTGCTTTTAGAATTATGTTGAAAAGCCTTGGTCTGAGCTAAAAGAAAATCTAGAGTCCTCTCAATGGAGGTATTTCACAAGCTTTTCAAAGAAATAGATTGAGTCTCCTGCCTCCTTGTCTCACAGGAACAACGTAGTTCTGGGAATAACGTCAGTAATACATCCTGTGGGCCTTCTAAACTCTCTGCCATCCATCATGGCTGAGTAATAAAATGGACTACCATGTCTTGACTTTCATTGCAGGTTGCTGGACACCTTCTGAAAATAGAGAATATTCCTGTCAGGTTGAACATCAGAAATTAAAGAATGTAAAATCAGCAGTTGCTATAAAATCTTGTCCTTTTTATCCTAGATGACTAAGTTTCACACACATTTCCTGGCAGACTAGATATTTTGTTTAAATTGAGGATTAATGGGATCTTGGATCTTTTATATTGTTGAATAACTCATCTTCTATAAGTCACTGATGTTTGAATGTTTTTGTGCTGGTATAAATTAGACCACATAGTAGCAATGTGGCACAAATGTGTCACCTAACATCATATATGTAGTTATTTCCTCTGAGACTTTTTTGTCTCATCAGAACTCGTTTTACACCTACTATAAACTGAACTCTTGAACTCAAAATGCAGAAATGGATTTAAATTATAAAAAAATCAAGATAATTATTTTACCATCCAGCAATATTCCTCATTAAGAGATCAAATTAGACACATTCATAAAAAAAATCCTTTCTTTCTCTTTTGTTTTTTGTTTATACCCTCTGCCTACTACTGATGCTTCAAGGAGAGTGAGATGAATGAATCAGGTCATAGAAGATAGTTTTCACAGGTTCTCTTAGGAAGCAAATATGTATAACAGTGGAAACACTGGATTAATAAAGTGGATTGCTTTCCATTTTTTTCCTGCAGATACTAGTTTTTCCTATTGCTTTCTTTAAAGCTTAAAACAACATCAATTTTTGAGGACTTGAAAGTGCTTTTCTATTTAAAATCAAATAAGAAAAGCATAATTTCATTCCAGTACTGTGTGTGTTTGCTTCTTGAAGTATGCCGGATATATAGAAACCCACAAAATGTAGTAAAATAAAAAGGAAAAGGTAGGGGGGTAAGAAAATCTAAGTGATGAAAATGAGTAATTTCTTGGCAGCAAGTCTGCAGGGAGAGAGCTGACACTGTGCAACAAATATTTCCTGGATAATGAGGGTGAATNNNATTTCCTGGATAATGAGAGAAGTCTCAGTGCTATGCAATCACTGCCTATTGGGTCAGAAATTTCATGTTACTGGATTCATCAGAGCAGATAGATATCATAAAGACATTCTTTCCTGAAGTAAACATACCTTCCTCAGTGAACTGTCATCTCTTAGTTTGGATAATGGGTACAGAGTAAAATCTTATGACATCTATTAGCAGGATACCTGGAATTTGGAGTACTTCTGCCTTGATTATACTAGTTTGTTTATTCATAGAAGAAGGAAATTACATTAACAGTTTTATCTATAGGCAGCATGAATAAATCTCATACATACAATTCCACTTTGACTAGAAAAAATATTCTGCTTGTGTGTTAATGATAGATGGCTTTTTTCAGAAGGTAGGAACATCTGACTTTTCCAGATCTATCTTGTCTGTCTTGCCTAGACTATCTTTATGCAGGTAGGTTTTTTGTTGTCTTTTTTAATACTTCAGTTGAAGAAAAGCAAGTGCTCAGTTTTTTCTCTAGTTTCATTTTCAGGAAACATACAAATTAAATAAATCTCGTATTTATGTCATTTGTTCTTGCTGGTGTAGGAAATAGCTAGGAAGAGCTTACAGAAAGTTTTTTCTCTGTTGGATTGAGTGTATTCTCAGCAGTACCTTCTGTCTCATTTATTCTTCACCTGGCATCCTCTTGCCAATATTTCGTGTTCTCACTTTGTTTACATTATTGCTACAGAAATCCATAAATACAAACTAATCAGCAATATAAGAATGAAAGAAAAGGTGGGGCAAGATAAAAACTGCCATCTGGGTGTTCAGGCAGTGAAACAGTTTGATTAAAACTTCAGTTTTACCCTCATCCCTGGAAGAGTTGTAATTCTTTACATGAAAATGAATGCTGTAGAAAGTAGCAAGATTTGCTTTTCCTTGGCTAGAGAAATAAATAAAGTTTCTTTGCAAATGAACCCCATTAGGTGCTTTCAAGAAACGTATGGTGCAGTGTCTGTCCCAGCCTTACTGTCAAGATTAATTGTGGAATCTATTATTAACTCTTTCCTGATTGCAACAAGTTCCTCTTGAGATGTTTTGGCTTAGGAAATTTTCTATTATATTTTTTCCTTAGGAAAACAAAGGGGAAATGGGGGAGAGAAGACAATGTCCATGCCGGTTCCTTTTTGACAGATCTGCCTCTAATTGAAGCCGCTGGATAAATTCAGTCAACTTGTGGTAGAAAATAAAGTTATTAAAATAGGGAAAACAAATATGTGGGGTATATATGAAGAGAACCTGGGTGGTTCTCTTCAAAAATGTGAGCTTACAATGTGCTCTAAGCAAGGTGAAAAGAAGCTCAGACATAGAACATTAAAAAAAATATTTCAAACACACAGTGATTTATAGCAAAAGTTTGGCTTTCTCCATGAGGAAATGTTTTAAAAGGAAAATATAATTCTGTTGAGGAACCCTATAATTAGAATAATCCTGTTCCTGTTACTTGTTATCTTGCAATATGAAATGTGTTTTTCACAAACTTACAGAAATAATTGAAGGGAAAAAACTTGGGCAGACAATTTCTGGTTCAGTGCCTTGATTTTACAAAAGTCTTATCTTGAAATAAGAGTTTAGGTTAATAGCTTAAATTGAAGTTTTGATATGTTTCACAGATAAAGGTTTAATCTCTACTAGGATTCATTGAAAATCTCCCCATTGAACATCTAGTGTTCCACAATGAATGCAGGATTATCATAATGAAGAAAAAACCCCACCAATATCAACAACAAAAGCAAAACAAAACCCAAGATGTAGGAACTTTTCTTCCAAGTTCTCTGTAAAAGAGAAAACTTGCATGAAAAGTAAAGCCTATGCTCTAAAAATAGTCCTTTTTTCTTTTTTCTTTTTTTTTTCTTTTTAATTTGAGAAGATAATATTATGGAGGGGCAGCCTCCTCTCTTTCTTTCATTTTGCCCTCTCTGCAGAATAGACATTTTTTGTGAGGTGCCAAAAATGAGTGGGTCTAGAGTGCTACCCTATGCAGAAATATAAATAGTGGAGAAGTTCAGGGGGATATCAGCTAACAGAGAATTTATGTTAGGGACCAAGGCTGAAACATTCAGGCATATGTTTTCCAGGGGCAATAGGGGTGTATGCCATACAGCTGTGGAAAAATTAATTAAAAGGCAGCCTACAGTGAAGGACTGGATATGAATAAACCTATGTATAGAAATAGGGCAAACAGCAACATCTACATGGGAGACCTGTTTCTGTTGAGTAGATCTTGCCTCTAATATCTCTGAGACTTAGACTTGTTGATGAGTGTGATCTGGCGCATGTATATTTATTGTGCCTAGCAATATTGCCTTATAAGTGGGCTTAGCAAGGCTTCAATTGAAGGCAGCAATGTTTCCTTTCTGCTTTCCTTCTCCATGTAACATGGCACTGCCTAAAATCCCTAGTTCTGATGGGAAGGCCTGAATTATTCATCAGCCAGCTGATGTCAGGTGGTGAGACCTTCTCACGCTACAGCCCTGTCACTAGGTGTTTATTGCTGTGTTTCACCAGCAGCCCTGCTATTACTGTGAAGCCAGAAGAACCCCGCATAGAGGCATGACATGTATCAGTAAGGATAGCTCTTTAAAGACTCTGTTTTGCCTGGGAGGTCATCTGAAGGTTATTACGAACAAATTATTTCTTCATTTCCGCTGACTGAGTAGATAGCCTTAATGATCTGTCACCTAGCAATAGGCTGCCTGTTCAAACATAAAGAATGGCATACTGATGGCTTATAAGTAGAATCAGTTCATTTTAGCTATTCTCTTGTCAAGCATGTTTCCAAGATACATATATTATTTACATATTCATGAGCCTTTACAGACACTGACACCATGAGGGGGCCTGTCTGATAATGTGATACAAGTTTATGCTGTGTCCTGAGGCACTTAAAGTCTATTAAGTGAATCAAATCTGTTCAATTCTGTTCTTCCTCAGTGGTGTTCTTGGCCTAAAGGAGTGGAGCTGCAATCAACATTTGTGTACAGTACCTTACTTTTTTTCCTGTTCACCTACCTCTTTTCCATGTTGAAGTTAATTCCATTTTATAAAGAAGCATTAAGCTGAGGGAAATTGCCATTTAGAAAGTCAGAGCATCATTTTCTCATGTTACTGCTGTTCAGAAATGTAGTCATGACTGTTTGTCTGCAGGAAGAGAAGATGACAGACTCAAGAAAAAGCGCCTTTTAAACTTATTTCATTTTTTTAAACTCTACTGAGATATTGATCTTTGACCCTATTTCTGGTGTGTAAAGGTGGGAAAAAATAACAGTATAAGTGGGGTAGAGGATGTGGGATCAGGAGACAGAGAAGAGGAGAATCTTCCACAATAAAAAAGCCAAGGGCTATCTATTTCTCTTGTCAATCTGATCCTCCATTATCTTGACCATGTCTCTACTGATATGTAATTAATTATAACAGAGATAAATTTAAAACATGCCAGCTAATAAAAATGAAAGCATGAGTAACAGTAAAAATTTGTATGTGTCTTGGGATACTTCCTGAGTTTAAAAGAACAGTAAAAGACCCTGAATAATCTGCTGGAGCTGATGTCTTCCTTTAAGTCTGCACAATTTTTTCTCAGATACTCCAGAATTTAGGAAAGTAAAGAAAGGAAAAAAGAGACATACTGCTATTTCCTTCCATTATTCAAAGGATGGAAATCCTAAGAAGCAACAACTATTCTCACTTCTCTCTATCAATTACTGGTGTGTCGCACTACATTTGGAAGAGATCAGAGGAAGAGACAGAAAGCAAATAGAAACTGATCTTGTAGCACATTCTTTTCATAAATTTAAGTGTTAATTCTTGTTAAAATTGGTTAGCCACACAAGGCAATAATTCAGTAAGGGTTAAACTGCAGCCTTAAATGTAGTGTTAACAGCAAGGCAAATGGCAAGCTGTTTATTGGAGCTTCTTTATGAGAGCTCTACACAGACAAGTCTTACAAAGAGAGAAGGAATTGTATTGGAGAAGCCAACCAGGAGGCACCTGGGTAGATGAAAACAGCGCTAATGTTGCATGTCCCCCAAACATAAATGAACTCTTTAACAAATGCAATCAGATTCAGTAAGGAAAGTTCACTGTTGCACATGAATGAGAATTTTACATGGACAGGTTGATGGATATGCCCTCTGTGGAAGGGCAAGTTCTAATTCTAAAGTGGAAGACGTAATTTTAGGACTTTCACGCTGTAACCAATCAAAATCTGGCAAAGTCAAAGAGAAAAAAGGTCATTGATATATTTGTGTTATTTGTTGTGGGGTCTTTTATTTTTTTTTTTTTTTGTTAAACACTTGCTTCTTTTTCCTTTGCCAAGTCATTTTAACTGTTGTTAATGTGCATCAGAGGTTTTCTTCCAGAGCACCAATTCTTTAAAATACTTAGACAAAGTTATGTGCTTTCACTATGGGCTTTCACCTCTGATTGCTTGTGAACAACAAAAATATCCTTCTACTTGAGAAAAAAATTGTATTAATTTTCCTATGAAGTGCATCTCCTTTAATGAAAAGTTCTGACAGAGAAAGGTGAGTTCAGTTAGTGAGTAGCAGGGGGCTGTATACAGTTTCTTGAAGTTTTAGAGAGTATGTATTGTTGGATGCAAAGGAGACAAATTTATTTTTAATGTCACCTTTTTTCTCTGAACACGGTACAGGCCGGAGTTCATTGTGAAACTTACTCCATACACTTCAAATTGTGTTGAAGATGTGATGTACTCTCACCTCCCGCTGAAGTGAGGATTTGTGCAAAGCTTTCCATGGATGTATTGAGCTCAAACAGATTTAGCAGAATGTGGTCTTAGTGACATCCTCTGTAGCCAGTGGATGATGATGTCAAAAAGACTACTATAACAGTGCATGTTGACAACAAGGTGTTGTAAAAGAACTTGTATTTATCTCTAATCTGAAGTGTAGAGGCCAAAGAAACAGTGACTGTCTCCAAGGATACTAATGGTTTAACATTGAAAGTGGCTGGAAAAATATCTGGTTTCTTCTAAAAACATCTAAAAACCATATTTTTTTTTATTTTTAAATTTTCTATTTTTAATCTTATAAAATACTATGTGTCTTTTATCTTACTGGATTAAACAGAGATTAAATACACATTTTATGTAGCTGTCCTGAATAAATCAGGCCTTTTCAATGAGGCTTTGATCTATTTTGAAGCCTTTGAAACCTAACTTGGATGAAATGTCAATGTATTCATGGTGTAATGCAGTGAGGAGCATGGAAGCTTCTATTACTATCTTTGAGAGTTTATTAGAGAAATGATGCCTGACAAGAGCTACACATTATAGAATAATTGTTAATTTTGAAATTAGCTCTAGTAGATCTGCTTAAGAATGTTTATAGGGGGAAAAAGTGCTTTCAAAATCATCTGAAATGAAGCCTGCAGTGAAGACACAGCAGAAAGGCTGACGGGGAAATAAGTTAGTTCTACCTGCTTTAATCCATTTGTTACCAGGAGGGACAAAAACTGTGCACAGATTAATGAACCATTTTCGTCAGATATACGCTGATGTAATTGTGCTTGCTTCTCTACCCTTTGTTGCTACGGAACCAGAGAGATGTGAAATTACCAAAGAACCTACACCCAGCAAGGAGTTCCTCTGATACTCAATTAGAAAATAAAACAGAACATTTAGGAAATGAGGTCCCAGCTTTCTGATCACATGTAATGCATGAAAGGCTTCTTTTTTTTCTGGTGTGTACTTTGCTAATGTGTGTGGTACTGGCACATTAAGTAAACTGTTAAGTATGACAGAGCATATGAAGTGAAAGTCACTCTCCCCCATGAAGCCTGACTAATCAGATGTTAAGTGGGGAAGTTTTCAGATATTTCTCTTCTCCTCGCCTGCCATCAGGACATACACAGAGCTTCCAATTGAGCTGTTTCAGATAATAAAACAGGAATTCTATTTGCACCAAAGCTATTTCGCACTAGTGTATGGTGTCCTGTTTTGGGTTTGTGTGGCCAGTTTTTGGTAGCTGGGGGGCTACAGAGATGACTTCTGTGAGTAGCTGCTGGAACCTTCCCCCATGTCCAGTGGACCCAATACCAGCTGGCTCCAGGATGGACCCACAATTACTTAAGGCTGAGCCAATCAGGAATGACAGGAACATTCTATCTATGATAACATATTTAAGAAGGAAAAAAAGAGTTATTTAGCAGATGTAATTGCAGCCTGAGAACATGGAAGTGAGAACACGTGAGAGGAACAACTCTGCAGACACAGGTCAGTGCAGAAGGAGGAGGAGGAGCTGCTCCAGGCACCAAAGCTGAGATTCCGCAGCAGCCCCTGGTGCAGCAGCCCCTGGTGCAGCAGCTGTGCCCCTGCAGAAATGGAGGTCCATGGGGATGCAGAGATCACCTGCAGCTTGTGGAGGAGCCCCAGTCTGGAGCAGGTGGATGCCTGAGAGGAGGCTGTGAATGCATGAGAGTCCTGTGCTGGAACAGGGTCCTGGCAGGGGCCTGCAGACTAGAGGAGCCCATGTTTCCTGACAGGACTTGAAATCTCTCTGGGGGACTCACACTGGAGCAGCCTGTCCTTGAATGACTGCACTCTGTGGAAGAGTGACCTGTATTGGAGCAGTTCATGGAGAACAGCTGCCCATGGGATAGACTTATATTGGAGAAGCTCATGGAGAACTGTTTCCTATGAGAGGGACACCCTGCTGAAGAAGGGAAGGACTCTTCTCCCTCAGCAGCAGCAGGAACAACTTGTGATGAACTGACCATAACCCCCATTCCCTGTCTCCCTGTGCAACTGCAGGAAGGAGATAGAGATGGGAAGGAGGCAGTGTTGGGAGGAAGGTGTTTTTTAAGATTTATCTCTCATTATCCTGCCCTGATGTTGTTAGTAGTAAATTCAATTAACTTCCCTAAGCTGAGTCTGTTTTGCCCATGGATGGTGAGTGGCCTTTCCTGGTCCTCATTTCAACTTATGAACCCTTCATCATATTTTCCCTCCCCTGTCCATTTGTAGATGGGAGTGATTGAGAGGCTTTGCTGGGTGCCTGGCATCCAGCCAGGATCAACCCACCACAGGTCCTAAGATCCAGAACCTGACTGAAAATCTAGATTCAGTGTCCTTAAAAAATCACCTCTGTAATGTAATATCTATGACGATTTTTTCTCCACTACCTGTTCCTTGACGGCATGTATGAGAAAGAGAACACCCATACAGCTGTGACACTCATGAGAGGCACAGTTTGAAGCTTTTGTTTTGCCATAGCTGTCAGTGGCTATGGTACAATTAAATAACAGGGCATCATTAAACTAGGAATAATGTTTGGAAAGAAATGGGAGAACTTGCCAAATGTAGCTCAAATTCAGTATGAGGTAAGATGATGTTGTATGTTTTGCTACATATGTATATTCTAAAGCATATGTAAGGAATTCTTTAATGTCTGAAATCAAAGCTATGATCATATAGAGAAATAATATCTTAGTTATTGATCCTGTAAGATGAAATGCATTTTCATTTTCCTGATGACCAGTGAGAAAATGTAACGTGCTGAGAGTTAGGATATCTCCCAGAATTTCTGACTGAGTGATCCAATGAGTCTACTCTTGTCTGCTTTTCCTATACTGTGACCTCATTCATTGCGCCTCATTTCTAGAAATCTGAGAAAGCTTTAAAATGCAAACTTTATGTTTGGAACTTGTAAGAAGGTTTCTCTACCTTCTTTTGTGTTCTATAATTGAAATTTATTGTATTTTACCATGGTTGGTGTTTCATTGTTGTAGGAATGTTAAATCATTTCTTTTTATTTTTTTCAGTTCAATTTGTTAAATGCTATTTGACACCTTTTTAATACTTTCTGTTTCAGTAGGAAAAACCCATAAAATACAAAATATTCAAGCAAAAAATTTAGCCAGTGTTTTCTTTCTAGGGCTAACTATAAACTAGAGATAACAGCTTGCAAATGGTACTTTGGAAGGCAGTTTCTACTATAATGAGATTTTCAAGCAGCAGATGGAATTCCTAGAAAAACCTTGTGTGTCTCTTGAGAGAATTTTTGTTTTGAAAATCACAGGTCTTTTTTCAGTTCACAAGACCCTACACTAGGATCTAGTCAACGTATGGAGAGCAGAAAAACCTGTATGCTGTTGTAGTTCATCAATCAAAATTCTTTAAAATTAAAAGCATCTCTAGAACATAAAATGAGATTTTTGAGGGCAGAGGAAAACTTGATTTTTTTTTTTCTGGATGTCCTTTATTTATTCTGTGAGCTAGGTAGGCTGCAGGGTTGAATTTCACACCACAGATTCACCAAAACACTAAGGCGGACAAAGGAGCTTGATGGGAAAAGGATTCTCAGAGGACCTCATATCTGTGTTGAACATTTTCCTGAGGTGGAGGTTTATGTGGTAGGAATTTGAAAAAGGATTGAAAAGAGACAAACCTGGGTTTTCTACTGCTTCCCAAAGTTCAGGGAAACCAGATGATAGAAAAATCCAGTTTCAGGAAAACATATTTTTTTGTGTCTCTTGGTCAGTCTTCCTCCTCTGTCTGCCTTCTTTCTCCTGGTGGAAGACGTAAACTAGAACATGAGACAAAACCCACATTTGGCAAATATAGGAGCAGGGTATTTGGATAATGAAACTGGCTTTTTTGTTAGGTGAAAATTCTAAATGCCATTTGCTAGGTCACAATAATGTACATTATTTCAAATTCTCAGCTCTGCCAAACTCGAAGTTAAAACACTACAAGTGATACTCATTCGACCTGTGAATTTGTGAATGGCAGATTGGTGTTAATGAGACTGAGAAATTAGTGCTTTCTATAAGTGCTTGGCAGGGAAACAGAAAAAAAATCTCAGCAAAGCCAGCCTGGGTCCTCAACCCAAGAATGCAGGTGTGAGAAAAAGGATTAGTCTTCGACACAGCTGCATTTAATGTATATTAAACTAATTGAAAAGCCCTTTCCTGTCTCACATTCCTCAATAGTCTACCAATAGTCTACTGCAACCCATATTCCTACACTGGGCAGGGCCAAGCATTATATGGCTATATGGTAACCAGCTGGGAAAATCATCTGTCCAAAAATTCACTTTTTCTCTTTTTCACCTTTCATCCTGAAAATGTCAAAGGGTATAGAATTTTGGTATATCAGGACAGATGATTTTTAAGGTCAGCAATATCTTACGTGTAGACAGTGGTAACATCTTTGTCAAGTCCATTTAGCTGTGAAAAGATGTGACCACAGATTTTTCTGCTGTGCTTATACACTTTTATCCTTAGGGATGGAAATGCTGGTGAACTCCAAGACCAGAAGAGCTGAGGCATGGAAGTTCAATGATTTCAAAGTAAGCTGTAATGAGACTCGGCTCTTTCAAGCTATAATAAGAAATGTAGCAATATCTATGTGGCAAACCTTTGTCATTATAACAAATACATGTCTACATGTATAGCTTGACAACAAAAATAGTTTTGATGGGCACTGTGCACTGTTTTGTTTTTTGCTCTGTCTAGAAAAACTATCCTAGAAGTGTAATTTTTAAGAAGCATTTTTAAATAGTCAAATAAAGATACACAGTCTTTTGTTTGTTTGATTGTGTTTTTGTTTGTTTTTGTTTTGTTTTGTTTTTTTGACAGAAGGACAGTTTTCAATTTTATCAAAGCCTTTATTTGATTTTATCTCCATTTTTTCTCACACACAAAACCTCGAAATTCTTCAGTGTTATTGTTTCAGTGCAGTTCACAATGCATTTTGCTTATATTTTTGATTTTTCATTCCTAAATTAAAAATAATTTTAGAATGTATTTTCTATAACTCTTCCTGCTAACATCCTGATGCTTCTTAAAGACCTGTTCAGAACTGCAATGTCATCACTTAAGCAACTCTGTCCCTCAAGATCTTCATCTTTAACTGCTCTGGCAATTTCAGCCTTGCTTTCACCAAGGCGAGGTATCTTTGATCAAGATGACAGGTATATTTCTAACTTTGAATTAGATTCTAATAACTGGAAAAAGAGCAGGGATATTCTCAGGATCTGAACTATGTTCATCGTTTGTCTTTTGAGAATGTCATTAAATTACTCACATATAGGAGTCAAGTAACATTGCCCTTTCCTAAGAAATTTTAGGAAGGTAGTAATTTTCTAACATCAGTCAATTACAGACAAAATAACATTTATTCTGCTTGACTAAATAAATTTTTATAAGTGTCAGCAGGAAATAGCAACTTTTGACCACAGCCAAAACTCTGAGAGCTACCCTTCTTAAAGAGGTTCATTGAGAACTTATTTCTGTACTTACTGTTAGCTACTTACATGTACATGAGGGCATTTAAATTCAACATGCAGCAGTACATCTACCACTTTATGCTTCTTTGCACCATCTTCATGTATTGACTTGGTTTAATGCTACCTGCTTTTCATTGGAGGAGTCAAGCAAGTCTTTGGACTTCTGAGCACCACACACCTTTGTGTTTTGGGAACTATTCGGCAGGAAAAAATTTTCAGTCATGCTGACCATATCCTAGAGGATCCACATGTCTCTCATGTGACTCACTTTGAATTGAGCAGCCCCTGATATTTCTATGATGCCACAGAAATTATTTTTAAGACTTCCTGTTACCATTCCGATTTTTTTGTTCCAGGGAATTTACAATTTTATTCTTGGTTTGTTTGTCTCGAAAAAGAAGATAAAGTTTTAAATTTATAGCCCTCTGTAAAGTTTTGCCACTTCCCTTCTCTGAGATTCTGTGCTTCTTTTTGTTTGGTCTTTATCTAGGTTGTCACCTCATCATTATCTTATGCAAAGTACATATTCCTAAAGTTTCTGTGACAGAATTCCATAGTTAAAATCTGCCTGACTAATGGGTCATCATCTGAACCTCTTTGAATAACAGTTATCTGGCAGATTTTCTTGAAGAGAGTATTTATTGTTTGTAGATAGACATGAAAATGATGTTTAAATTTCTTGTTATTTTGTTTCTAGAAGGCTTTGGCTTTATAGAACTTTCATCTTCTCTTTAATATCTTTTGGCTTTTGTTTAAGTTAGTTTTGTTTATTCCTGATAGCTTGTGTTTATCCCTCTACATCCTAAAACTTTAATGAAATGGGTCTTTCTTATTTTGATCTCTTCATGCTGACCTATTCACAACACCTATTATGTTTGCTGGAACATAAGATTTGATTGTGTTTGATGATGAGAGGGTTGGAGCACCTCTCCTGTGAAGAAGCTCAAAGAGTTGGGGTTGTTCAGCCTGGAGAAAGCTCTGTGGAAACCTTACAGTACTTGCAGGGGGCCTGTACAAGGGAGCTGGGGAGGTTCATGGAGTGATACAAAAGGGAATTATGGCTTTAGACTGAAAGAGGATAGGTCTGGAATAAATATTAGGAAGAAATTTTTTAATATGAGTATGATGAGACACTGGAACAGATTGCCCAGAGAACCTATGGATACCTTATCCCTGGAAGTGTTGAAGGCTGGATTGGATGGGGCTTTGAACAACCTGGTCTACATGCAAGGTGTTCCTCCTTGCAGGTTTTAACTAGATAACCATTAATGTCCCTTCCAAACCAAACTATCCTATATTCTAGGATTGTGTAATTAAATTATTTTATGTCTGTACTCTACTGGATAAGAATTGGCTCTAGATTTGATTTGAGGCAGCCTTTAAGGCAGTTTTAAACCATTAAATTCATATGTGATATCATTTTTGCTAGAAATGAATGGAAGAATACTAAAGACTTCATCTTCTAAAAGGGACTGGAGCTTGCTCCGCTGGACTGAAAAGCTGTCACTTTTTCTTTGCCAGTTTAACCTCTCTTATTCTGTGAAAAATTCTTTAGCATGTAAGCAGTACATGTTTCTGCTGTTACTGAGTTTATTTCCACTCAGCAGCCCTCTTGAGATACCTGTGACTATACCATTCCAAGACAGAGTTTAAAATATTTTGGTTTTCAGTAAAGTGGATGTATGGATACATTTGAGTAGTGTGGAAATAATAGTTGTCTTCTATAGCAGAAGGAAAAGTGCACTGCCCATCTTCTTTACAAGTATAAAATAGTGAAGAAGATCTTTCCTCTTTGGTGATAGATTAAAAGCTGTCATCAGAAAAAAATGTCAAAAATGTTGATTTTAGTTTTACTCTCCCCTCAACTCCTCTCCCCCAACCCCCTAATTTTGTTAGTGCATCTAAAAAGCTCCCATCTATGAGCAGTGCCAAAAGGGGAAGAGCCAAATTATTAGGATTTATATACCCTGACTAAATTTGTATTAATGGGCTTTAGATCCCATACCTGACCTTTCAATTATAATATACCTGAGTCAAGGACTGGGAAGAAAATATCTTTTATTCTTTCAGTATGCCAGCATCATGTGTAATGCTCTGTTTATTGCTGATAATAGATCATTTGGTCTCGCAGAATTCATTTAAAATTAAGATAGGTATTAATTGCAAAGTTTTAGTTGTTATTTTAATATTCACTTTATTTAAAATAAAGTTATGTAAGTATGGATATTATTTGATTTTACTAATGAAGTGTACAGCTCATTTTCAGTGCCTCACTAAAATAAATTATAATGCTTGCAAGAATGATAATTGAAAGAATATTTATTATCTTAAAAACTAGGTTTAGATGCCTGAGTAAATTTGGTGTACCATGTATTCTCAAAATACTTTTGTTCTTACCTTTCTGAGTTTTTTCTTGCTTGATTGATATCACAAAAGAGGCACAAGTGATAAAACATTTAAAACTTTAGAGAAAGATGTAGTGAATTAATAAGCATGATCAATATTTTAAATAGGTGGGTATTCCATACACTTAAAAATAGTGCTTCACGAAAATCGGTAAAATGTTACTAAATTAGAATAACATGTATCCTAAATATTAATATCCTTGCTGTCTGAAAACAAGTCTATAATGAGAACCCTAAGATAAAATTGCACACGAAGACAAGGTGAATGTGTGCTGTTCAGAACGTGTACTTTGACGTAGACT
Organism: Buphagus erythrorhynchus; assembly: GCA_013400855.1. Classification (NCBI taxonomy): domain Eukaryota; kingdom Metazoa; phylum Chordata; class Aves; order Passeriformes; family Sturnidae; genus Buphagus; species Buphagus erythrorhynchus. Next base: position 4,381 of record VZTT01033628.1, on the reverse strand, counting down.
TTTAAAATGGCCAACTGCTCTTTCAAAGACATCTTTGCATCTAAACTTCATTGGGACTTGATGCTGGGTTGGGGTTATATATCACATTGCACTAAGAAATTGTTTTATATTTGCACCGAATGGTTTATCCCATTTCCCCCCACCCACGTTGTGGTAGAGTCCTTCCTTTTGCCCCTCCCCATTGGTGGTGTCCCATTGTTTACAGGTCTGCTCCTCCCCTCCCCTTTCCCTGAGTTTAAAAGTTCCTGCCATCTTCTCTTTCGCTCTTTTTCTTCTCTCACCATATGCGTGACACAATAAACTGTGGACTATTTTGCCCATGGGAGAAAAGAGCCTCCTTTGCTTTTTTTGCCTTTGTCTATGAAGATTTCCCACCCATCTCTGGTTCACAGCTAGCCAGAGGGACTGGAGGGAAAGGGATTTACCTCAATTGGCGCTCCAACATTGGGCTTCCCACAGGAATGGCTGGATTGCACTCGTGAATTATAAGCCTTTCAATCGTACAGCTACCCTGGCAGCGAGGAGCTGCTTTTTCCGCAGCGATTACTGACAGGGATGAAACCGGCATCCCGCCTGAGCCTGAGGCGGATTGGTTTCCAAACGGGGACTTTCTTTGCAACGACTCTGCAGTGCTGAGATCCCCAGGAGAGGGGTAACTAGCCCTTGATGTTCACGGGGACCCCATAGTGGCCCCCAGTTGCGGTGAGGGCGGGTTCCCGCCGGGAGGACAAAGCTGCTGCGCGCATGTGGGAGCAGTGTGGGGCTGGAGCAGCGTGAGTTCGGGGCGGCGTGCGGGGCCAGAGTTAGCCGGCGGCGGCGAGCGCGGCATGCTTTTGGAGCGGCTGGCGCGGGCAGCAGAGCAGCTGCGCAGGTTCTGCGGAGGGGGGCCGGCGGAGCAGCAGCAGCGCACAGGCGGGGGCACAGCGCAGCTGGTGCCAAGCAGTGTGTGTGCAGCGTTTCAGCGCTGGGAGCTGCAGGCGGCAGTGACGGCAAGCAGCAGCGAGCTGCAGCAGCACGCGCATACAAGCGGTGGTGGCACAAGCGGCAGCCAAATTTTGCTGGTTGCCAGTTAAAACTCAAGCCGCTCTCTAGTGTGGTTTGTCCTCCAAACATGTTGTGGGGGGGAGGGAAAGACGGCGAACCCGTCCCTGCCCTGGTTGTACTGCAAAGAAAGGTAAAACAGTTTGCGTAGTTTGTTTTTAACATCAAAATGGGCTGTCAACTTTCTATGCAACAAAGGAGTATATATTCCCAAGTTCGGGATCTCTTAAATAGTGGGAATGTTACTCTCTCCAAGAAACAGTTAAAGCGATTTGTGTGCTGGTTATCTCTTCATTTCCCTCAAGATACCCTGCAAAATGTAGATTCTGTCTCTTCCTGGGACAAAATTGGAAACATATTAACTCTCACAGTGGAGCAGGGAGGCAAAATGGTATCAAAATATTGTCCTTTGTTCATTTTAATTCGAAAAGAATTGATAAAAAGGGAAATAAAGGGAAAGCCACAACAAACAACCCCAGTTTCCCCTAACCCTCCTCCCAAGCCCTCAGCCCCTGAACTGGACGCGACGCGCGAGGCACCCCAAGAAACGCAGGAAACCCAGCAGAGCTGTAGCTTCCCTACCCCTCGCCTCCCACCCAGCACCCTGACTCTGGCAGTCGTCTGCAGACTAACAGAGTATCTTCCCTCCACCTCTCTATCCCAGTTCCGACACCCCAGCTTCAGCATAAAGATGAACCCCCCTACCCACATGCCAGCGACCAGGCAGCTGGTGTCCAAAATGGTGCCGACTGCATGGCGGAAGTCCAAAATGGTACCAGCCACGTGGCCAATCCTCCATCTTACCTTTCTTCTTCCCACAATTCCTTTTACCTGCTCGTCCCCATCCCCAACCCTTTCCTCTCCCATAACCCCTTCCTCCTCTCGGACACGCTCCATCCCTCCACCATGTTCCCGCCCTGTATGACATCATCCTGCAACCCCGCCCCCATGTGTTGCAATCCTGGTTCCCACGGTTGCCCCTCCCTCCCGGGTGGCTCCACCCCCTCTCATGTTCCAGTTTCCCACACCCCGCCTCCAGGTTGCCCTAGGGGCGGGGGCAGGGAGGTGCAGTGCCCTGCCTCCCAGTTCCCTCGGGGGATGGGGGGGCAGGGCGCCTCCCGACTACCACGTGGGGGAAAGTGGTCTCCCTCCCGGTTCCCACGTGGGGGAGGGAGTGGAGGGGGGGTGGTGCCCTGCTTCCCGGTCCCCATGGTGGGGGGGATGGGGGCGGGGGACAACACTGGGGGGAGGTATCCTGGGGATCAAAGCCAGCTAGAGGAAGCCAGACCCTCAGCTAGGGATGTCATATATACTGGTAGGAGAAATGGAATTAGAAGCTATCAGTCTTTCTCCTACCAAAACAAAAAGGAAATTTGTAAAACCCAAAGAGAATTTTGTTGAGATAGTGGGATCTTTAAGGGAATGTTGAAAGCTACTCTAGCGTCCCATGAATTAGTCCCAGCCGACCTCCGGGATCTCTTCCAGTGTCTCCAAACCCCCTCAGAGTTTGACCTGTGGGAGAACATTTGGAAGAGACCTCTGAAGGGACTCCTGGGAGAACTGAAGCAAAGCACCCAGGGTGCAACAGATGCAGATGGGATGTTCATCACCTATAAACATCTGTGTGGTGAAGGGGGTGGGCTAACCCCAAGAACCAAGCTCGGGTGTTGCTCAAATTCATTCTGGATAAAATCTGTGGGGTGGCAGAAAAGGCTTTTAACCAATTACCAATGGTTGAAACTAAATGCAGATATATTAATAGTAAACAA
>VZTT01033619.1:6462-21826 GCA_013400855.1 Buphagus erythrorhynchus | reverse complement strand
TAACTCTTGGTTTTGTGTTCTCAGGCACCCCATTTAACACCTTCCTTTACATCACCCCTCCTTTACACCTTCAGCCTCCAGAGCAGTGAGAAATGGTCACAGCCACCCTGCTGCTTCTGCCACTGCTCACACCCCTTCATCCCTCCTAAGCCTGGCATGGACTTAACCACAGAGTCCCAAACCTCACAGGTTTCCCCAAGACTGCTCATTTTACTGACCCCAGAGCAAATTCATGCTGGCCTTGTTGCCTCATACAGGGGCAGACTCCAGGCTCCCCAGCTGATACACACCACAGGTTTTGTCTAACTCTGAGCTCAGCCTTCTGCCACCATCACCTCTAGCCCCTCTGGAAATTTCCACTGAGATACAGAGAATTCTTGCTGTTAATATTATTGGAGCCAAGAGTCTGGTTAATTCCTTCTGTCTGCAGGACCCTGCTTCAGTTTGAAGAGCACTGGAAAATAGCATAGAGTCTGTGAGTGTCCTGGAAAAGAACAGACCTGTTACAGTTTGGTTAGATAAACAAAGTTATTTGAATCTTTTTCTGCCAGCCTAAAACTTGCTGGAGACAGATTTTATTAGAAGGTAAAAAAATAATTCTTGTTTGTGTCTTTCTAGTGTCTTTTTGTAACAATACTACATAGAGGGAAAGGGCTTTTCCATCACTCCACATGTCTTGATTAGTTTGGATTATCAATACATCCTGATTATCTACATGGAATGGCTACAAGAATTATCAGAGGTGACATTAAATTGATTAATCTAGTAAAGCTTTTCTAGCAATTAGATTCATCCTATTTCCAATTACCTAAGCACTTGCCTGGTATTTTATGTGGTGGAAGAGGAATCACTGAGATGTTCTTGTGTGCTGGGTGCACTTTTTTCCCCTTTGTAGAGGAGTTTATCTCAGAAATAGAAAATCACAATTCAGTGCTGTGTTTCCAGCAGTGAGAGGTCATTGCTTCCAGACCTTTCAATGAGAGGGGCAGAGTTGAAAAAAATACCAGCTCCAAGTCAAAGTTGTAGAACACAGTCAAAGTTATCTTCTGACAAATCCGATTTCCTTATGGGCTTTTTGGTAATTTCCACTTAGAAAATGTACCAGTCTCCAGGCTTTTTGGTACAATGTTTTGAAGATGGTCACTGCTGCTTCACACTAGAGAAGTTCTGTGTTTGACTTGCTGGTTTATGATGCAGGAGGTTTCTGGCTGCTCCCAGGACAGTGATTCCATGTGAATCACCCTTTTCTGACTCTGCTGTGCCATCCATAAAACATGAGCAACAACATTCCCAATGTTTCCATGCTTTAATCTGGTCCCTCTTGGCAGTAAGTTCTTTGACTTCAGAGGAGCTATGCTGATTTGCACCGGCAGAAATCCTGCCTTGGAAAGTTTTTGACGTGTTTTCCAGCTCTGTGGGTGAAGAACACGCTAAGTTTGTCTGGAATTAAAGGTGAGGGTGAGTAGCTGGTTGTGTAAGAGAAGAGTTCTTGTAAGGTGCCCTTCTCAAAGGGGGGAGAGCAAGCTGTTTTGCCACAACCCCATGCTGTGTGTCTGGTGTACAAAACAGGACCTGATAGAGTGAGATGCTTATCAGCTGCAGTGAGAGAAGAGGAAGAGCAGTGTAAGCAGTAGGAGGGAGTCTTCACAACAGCTTTAAAGGAAACACATCTGAAATACAATGAAAGGTCTTATTGGGCTGTAAAAAAAAAACATAGAGGAAGGGAGAGGAAACAGCAACCACCCCTGCTGTTGTATTGTCTTGTTAACAGTGTGTCACCAAATTTAGCAGAAGGAAGCTTCTCCCACACATCTCCCCTCACACAACTGCAACTGTCACAACCTCCCGAGCTCTGAGGCACAGCTTTGATCCTGTGCAGCTCTGCCCCAGTTCTGCAGCACACAGACAAGAGAAGAAAGGGGAATCACCTGGCAGATCTTCTGGGGGAATGAAGAACACCGTTGCCAAGACAGGGTTAATTGCCATGACAACAGCACTTCCCCAGCATCTTTCCAGTCTCTGTCAGAAGGGCCCCCCTCCTCGTGTCCTCCTCCCCTCGCTGCATGTGTTGTGTTAATCTAATTTGTTCAGCTCAGTGGCTAAACAAATAACTGCAAACCTGGTGCTCATTCAGATGCATGGCAAGAGGGGGCAGCTCTCCGAAATGATATTTACTTGGTTATCTGATGATACACAAGTTGTATAAGGAAGGACAAGGCCTGGGAAGGGAGCAGACGGAGAGCAAGGTGAGATAAAAGTGAAGGGGCTCCTTAAGTGCTGGCTGATTTGTGACTGTGTCCTGCTGCGGTTGGGCAGATTGTACAGAGCAAAGTTGGTCACTGGAGCATGATGTGGAAAGGCTGTAGAGGAAATCTGCTACCAAGGATTTCCACTGAAGTCCCAGCAGCAACTGACAAAACTGATAGAGGAAAAGAGAAAGGTTTATTGAATCACTGGGTCCCAGAACAGTTCTTAGAACAAAATCTGTTCTAGTCAAGATCTGGGTCCCTTTATAAGATGTCTGATCCAAAGAAGTGTTTGGCCTTTTCAGTTTATTTCCTCATTTAATGATTATGCTTGTGACCATGAAACCTGATTCCCTCCTCTCATGGGATTTTTGTGTTCTCAACTACCCTCAGGAATGCTTAGCTTTTCAAACTGTCATTTGGTTGCCCTAAAATTTGAGAATTCTCCATGAAAGGAAAAGTTTCTTCACAAAAAGTGTTCTTCACCTTGATTTCTAGAGAACATACATCCTTAGATTTAGCTCAGAAAATCACAAGTGAGCTACTGGGTCCCATACCTACACATGGCTCAGCCAGTCTGTGACCATACATCTTACACTATGTGCCTCTTTTCTAAACTAATAATCTTTTGGACAGAGTAGATCCCTTGTAAGAAGCAAGGCAGAGAGGTGCAGGGCATAGAACTGGGCACCTACATGCAAGAGCTGTCTTGCAAATTGCTGAGTGCCTTTAGCATCTGTTTCCAATGTGGAGGGTGCAGGCAGGTCCTCACCTCCCCAAAGTCTCTTCTATGTATTTATTTGATGCAAGGCTTTTGCCAATGGACATGAATTTCCACACAGATTCCATTGAACCAGTCATATTTCCAGCCAGACTGGGGAGCCATACGTGAGCCCATCCTCAGATTTCAAATGATTTTCCCATTACATCTGTGCTCCTTGGATTCAGAGCAATCTCAGGGACAGGGAACAAAACCCTGAGAGTCCCCTACTCTGCGAGCTCTGCATCAGCCTCCTGCACTTTCTGTGCATCTGTTTCTCCTGCTAGCACTGCCTGCTTGGCTGCTATGCTCAGGATGTGCATTACCAGGGTCCCAACAGGTGTTGCAGCACAGTCTTATGTATTACTAGCAGTAAATAGCAGAACACTGCTGCAAAATGCTAAATATGTTTTGTTTTCCTTAGCTTCACTAAGCGGAAGGAACACCTATTAGCTCAGGTCTGTTCAGAGCTGTAGGCAAGGACTTTCTTAATTTAATGTGAGTTCTTCTCCAGTTAAAAATGATAGCCTGTTAGAAACACTGCACATGCATGTACGGTTCAATCCCTCTCTTAGGGCTAACATGTCCACACTGCTACAGTAGTCTTACATTTTAACAACAAGATCATCTATTCTGTCATTTTTCAAGGAAATTAAAAAGCTGCAAAACTTTTGGCCTTGGAATGGTTGTTTTTCAATGCTTGTGGCCTGTTTTTTACCTTCCAGAATTACAGTAGTGCTCTCTGAGACCTTACTTTGTTTAGAGGTAGGTCTGTTTTCAGGGGAATGAACACTGGTATGATACTTCAGCAGTCCTCCTTTCCTCCTCTAAGCAGTTTCAGCTTGTTTTTTCAATGTCTCCTCTTTCAGTATTTCACTAATTATGGGAGATTTGAGGAAGATACAAAAACTTTTCTGCAAACCTCCTGCTCCCATTACTATTTTGCAGCGTGGGATTTTCCATCTCTGGGTTCATATAGAGAGTGGTGACCAAAACATCAACATGCTAATCTCAGAGCCCCGGGCCATTTTCCTTACAGTTGCTAAAGAACACAGCCCTGCTGGCTGTGCCCTGAAGCTCTTATAGCAAGGAGCTGAATTTTGATACCCTCTTTCCTTCTCTTGCCCTTTTTTTTTTTTCCCCTGCCTTATTTTATAATTATATTTATTTGAAATTGAATTTTAAAGGTTCAGTNTGTCTGGTGGATATTACAACTGTATAAAACTGCTCATATATCCCCTCATGAAGAACAGCTGGTACTCAGAGCAGAGGAGAGAGAAAGAGACTGACTCTACCCTTCTTGCCAGCTATGCAAAAAACCAATAATAATAAATATAAACTTATTATTTTCCCTTGGAAAATAAAAAAATAAAACCCAAAACAAGCCTGAAGTTACATGAAGCATAAAAGTTTGCTGTGTAGATTATAAACAGATATTCAACCATATAATTTAAAGTATTGCCATTGAATTCACTATCACAATACTGCCTTGTGCTGGTGGAAGGGCCAGCATGGAACAGCTCAAGCTGTTCCTGTCTGAGAGTGCAGGCTAAGACACAGCCATGGGGCCTCACTGTATTTTGTACAGTGTAATTCAAGACCACTTTTCTATCCAGGGTCCAGATAGAGATGCCTGTATTTTTAGTTCATCTCTTCCTCAAGGAAGCATTGAAATAAAAGGAATAAAACTGTATTGGGTTAACCTACATGGAGATGACAATAAGGCCTAAGATTTACAGAGAGACAAAACAGACAAGAACATGAAATACTGAGACAGAGATAAATCATGGTGGTGTTCATTTGATCTACCTTTAGGTGCATTCAGTGTAGGCTTCTATTTCTCAGTTCCCTCATAGTTAATGGAGAGGTAGGAAAGACAGATGGTGAGTTTTAGGGCATGACTCGTGTTGGCCTTGAGCAGATACCTGTGTTTAGCTGGATAAATTGCACTCCAGACTGGTGAGGCTCTTGGTTCCATCCCCAGTGGCTGTGAAGAGAGCCAGGGATGAGCCCTGCACAGGCTGTGCACTCTCATTGCTGACAGGTAATTACATTGGCTGATACAGCCAGTGACCTGCTCAGTGTTTCAGTGGCAGAGACAAGAAAGGAGCTCAGGTCTCCTGAATTTGAATCTTGTGCTTATCCTTCACCTCCTTTAACAACAGAGAAATTATTTTCCTGGTTTGCAGTAGCGTTTACCCTGTACATTTGTCTGTACAGATGCATAGTTTTGGCATTTTTCTCTCCTTCTATTGCTTTTCAGCCAAATTAATGAGATTTTCACTGAGAAAGCAATAGAAAAACAAAAGTGGCCTCAGTGGCCAAATACCCTGTTAGTGTAAGGGCTGAAACATCTCCACTGGCCCTAGTGGGGCCCTGAACATGACTTGAAAAGGACAGATTCCTAGAGGGCTGTGCAGAGGGCTATTCACCTGATCAATAATTCATTAAGCACAATTTGTAAATAACTGAGTGGAAAATATCCTTTCTTTTCTTCTAATCATCCCAGCTAATCTGCTGACCCAGAGAACAGACAGGTTGACAGGGAATGTTATCTCACACTCCAAATGTAGGAGGAAGAGGTCAGGCTTCTTTTTCAAGTCTCACCTCATGGACTTTGGATGCATTTTGGTCCAGGTGATGTTATTTGAGCCACTCATTTGGCTCTAACCACAGCCTGATCTCCTTGACAAAGTGCTCCCAAATCACTGAAAATCTCTTTTTTTTATCTTTTCTTTTTTTCTATCTCAGCTTTTTACTCTTGTACAGAGGCCCGTGGAAATATCATATTCTTCCCAATGCAGCCTTGGGTGAGGTATTAACTGGTGGAAAATTCAAAGATAGCAACAGAATAGTCTCTTTAGTGTAGTGGATAAGAGGGTACTCTGTCACCAATCCACTCTACACCCAAAGTCACATCTCTCAGTTCCTGTTTCACCTTTCCTTTTTCTCATCTATTTTGACTACATGTTCTTGGATGGAATACCTCAGTTAGCACTGCCATCACGATACTGAAAACACAGTCTGCCCCATATTACCCAGGAATAGTAGGAGTCCCTTCCTCCTCCACGTATGCATGCATTTCCTGATGAAAATGTCAATATTCTGCAGGAGCTCTTCTGTTTTCAGAGCAGTCTTGTAAGATTTCATTACTGTGGGACAGAAGACAGAGGGAAAAAGGAATATTTTAGCTTTCCAGCCAGCAAGCTCTAGAGGGAAGGTAAGGGTGACAAGTTTGTAGCTCAGTGTTGAAAACAAATTCTCAGCTTTTTGACATTAAGCTGATGGTCTCAACTTAGACCGGAGGAGAGTAGTAGAATTTGAATAAGATACTCTTCCTGACATTTGTGTGATTCCACAAAAACACCATAACAGAGAACAACCCTGCTGTTTGGCATGTCAATTCTTGTAGCCCAGCAGAATTACTCTTTGCCCTGTCTTACAAGGACCCTGGTTATTTGATTTGTGTGGTAGTGTCTCTCTAACCCGACAAAGGATTGCAGGTTCATTTAGGTTGGAAAAGTCCTTTAAGGTCAAGTTCAACAATTAGCACAGCACTTCCAGGTCCACCACAAAACCATGTCCCTAAGCCCCATATTTGTCCATCACAGCCATAAAGAGCAGCCTGTGGCACGTTTTGCCCCTTCCTGGGCCCCTGGGAGAGTTGTTTTCCTCCTCCATCATTGAAGACACAATAGAAGATGCAAGGCAGTGTGAAATCTCTTATCTCAGCCTCTGCTACCAAACAAGACTGAACAGTGTGCAGTGTACTTGTATTTAAATGTCTGTGTGTTTCTGCACACATGAGCCAGTGTACAGTGGCACAGATAAGGCATCATTTGCCCTCTGGATTCCACTCACTTGACCTTTACTATCCAATTGATCTAGAAACACATAATAATATTTAATTAGAAATACATTGGAGAAATTTCTTATCATCAGCAATAATACCAAAAATATCAACTTGCTTCTTTATTCCCTTTGTTTTCTTGGAGAAGTTAAACTGTAAATTAATACCGATTTAGGTTTTCTGAGAAATCTTGCTGTGATGCAAATCTTGCAGCGACCTAAAGAAGCTCACACTAGTTTGAACTCTTCAGCCCCTGGTAGAAAATGTTTAATTACCTTTATTTTGCCAGAAGCAGAGCTGTTTATCCTGCAGTTCTTGGAGATCTCTTGGACTCCCTCTGGTGGCTCATCTACGATGTGAAAGGATGGGAAAAGAAAAGTTGTTTAGTTGGTGCATTACATCTGGGCACTGTTTGTGCTGCCACTGTGGTTTGCATTAATCTCTCTTAGTATTTCCTAGGACTGTGTCATCCTCTCTCTGCCTAGTGCTTTTCAGTCAAAACTCAGTGAGGGTGTGATGGGCTCAAGGTATTTTAATGCCTGGTTAGTGGAAATAACAAACCTAATCCTCAATTCCATATGGCATTAAAAATAAAGAAATAAATGTCACCACGCACATGAATGCCCAGATGTTTGCATCAGTGCCTGGGGAAATCTGCTGGATAGCAAGCCTGTAAGGCAGGACTCAGGTTACTCCTGCACTGCACAATTTCTTGCTCACTGCCTTTTTTTTCACAGTGGGGTATTCCTGTGGTTTGAACCCCAAATGAAGAGCATTGCCCACATACTCAGAGAATCTGGAAATTCGTCCTGACCAAGGATATAGACAAATACTATCTTATTTTGCTTATCTGAAATGGACTTTCTGCATGGAAACAAAAAACACCAGTGTTATGTGCAGCATAGATGTTTTGTTCTGCTTGATACTTTTCCTTCTTAGTTTTTAAGTCAGCTCATTGTTGTTGCTTTTGCTTTTGTTGGTTGTGCTGCTGTTGTCCTGATTCATTTGCTTTGTGATTTTTTTCTTCCTTTTGGCTGGTTTCACATGAAACTGGATGCAAATTTCTGTAAAACCCATCCTGTGCTGTGCATCTGAGCTCAGATATTGGTGAGCTTCTGGCTTGAACCTGGACAGAAAGCCAGTGCATCCAGAGAGATATTAGCATATTCTGGTGACAACTTCAGTTCCACGAATGCCAGTTCCGTCTTATCCATGATAGAAGCCTTTGCACATCGCAGAAACTAGGATAAGTTTTCCTGGTGCAGACACAGATGCAACAGTAAATCTGTTCACAGCACAGAGACAGCCAAAAACTCCCTACATGGCCTCAGTGAGATATCAAGCTGGCTGGAGTAGCTTCATCTGCATCATGGCGAGGATCCGGGATCTTCTGCTTGTAGTGTTGCCCACGGAATTCTCCAGCACAAACCAAGGTTTTTCCATGTGCCCACTCAAGCTGAGTTTCAGGGATGGGTTTTGTTTAAATGTCTAAAAGATAGAAATTTACATCTGAGATTATTATCTTCACCCCTTCTGTGGTCAGTGGAGGGAATGAACAGCCTGTCTGTTCTAAAATAATCATTCTATGCACTTGGGTCCAATGACAATCCGTTCAAAATGATTTATCTGTAATGGGATAAGTATCTCAAATTCAGATATCAAAGGTTTAGATGTCGTGAACAAAGTACCTCTGAAGGGCACAATGCTTGTATTTAGGACAAAAAGTCACTTTTCCCTTTTGATTCAGGATGAAGTGGAAAGTGTAAAGTACATTTTTCATGATATCTGCTCTATATTGCCAGAATTCAGTGTTGTGTGATGCATCCTTAAAAAAGAGTATCAGCTGGTAAAAAACAAATGTTCAGGGAGTACATTAAGAAGGAAGAGATCTGTTCAGAATGTGGCTTCCTTGAAGATCTGCTTAGCACCCTAAGTGCTGAGAAAGGATGATAACCTGTTAACAAGGACTGTCATGACCTATGGGATTTGGGTCCAGGCCCAAGAGTAACTCACCCACTAACTGACACCTGCAGCACTTTGAATAACTGGGCAGTTAATTACATATATTTCCTTAAAAAAAGTATTTACTGGTGTGGATTGTGCACATTGCCACATGTATACAATGCATCTGACCCAAGCAACGTGTAATATGTTTTGTTACAGTAGTACAAAAATTTTGTTGGCTTGTTTGTTCTTTTCCAAAAGTAGAGAGATAAGCACTCTGCAAGTGAAGTTCACATATATGTTAAGTGATCCCTTTTGAGATCAAAATTGGGCAAAGAACTTCATGGAAGGTATTAGGAGACACAGCAATGCCTGGACTGGCTTTGCTCTCCAGGTGCTTCAGCTTTGTTGTGTTTTCACCAAAGATATTGTGTTCTTTCATTAATGGAGCTCCTGAAACAGTTATCCATTGTTGTACTTTGCTCTCATTTCATGGAAGTCAGTGCCACCTGCAATGATCTATGCCATCTAATAATCAGTCTACTGCCTACAAAGAAGATGTCTCATTACAGGCTTGCTCTGAACCTCCTGAAGACAGAAGGATGTCTTCAGGGGACTTAGAAGCAGGCCCTCATTAAGGGGCAGCCCATGATAAGCAGACCTGGAAATACCCAGGTCTGACTTCACATGATCAGGAGCATTATTGGGAAGAGTGTTGAGTTTATATCCTTGATCATCAGGTGCCCCTTTCTGCCATTGCAGCAACCTTTACAGCTGGGTGTCTCCTTCCAGGGGAATAACCTGACTCCAGGTCAATGAATGAATGCTGGAGGGAGGATGAAGAGGCGACCCCCTGTTTGTAATCTCTGGACAGAGAAATGCATGCCAAAGCATTGGAGTCAGCTGGAACTGCTGCTTGTAGCAGCTCCTAGTCACTGGCCAGTTGGTAGGCTACAAAAGGCCAGTGCTGCACACACTGTTTGCCACCCACAAGGCTCCCTGCCTCACAGCGGGTGGGCCAGGGAACAAAACCAACTCCCTGTACCAAATATCTGCATAACAATCGAACAGATACATGGAAATGCCAAAATTGCACATGCAGATGCAACCCCTGGGAGCAGGGCTGGGGGGCCGAGGAGCAGCCACCCTCTCCGCCCCACTGTCTGCTACAAGGCAGACCTTGTCTGGTGAATTTTAAAGCATCTGCTGCCTTCAGAGAGGGAGACGTGAGGGGATTAATTTTTTCCCTTTTTGGTTTCTCTTGAAAGCATTGAAAAAGGTTTGCCTTGATACTCACTGCCGAGGCGTTCCCAGTGATTTCCCCCATGGCACATGCCAGTTGTCTTTACCTACCTGCCTGTTAGCACAATGCAGGGGATCTCTTTGGTGTTTGGGGCTAAATCAAGAATAAAGAGCCCAGTCTTTTCCTGCATGGTTATCAGAAAATAGATGGTGGGCAAAATACCTCTATTTGCCAGGGCTCTTTTTGTTGTCCTGAGTGAGGGGTATAGAGGACGCTTAGTCATTCTGGGAATTACTGACTTAAATTCTGCTACCAGGGATTCAAAATTATAATCCAAATGGTCCATTCTGTGTCCAAACACAACACCCAGGACCCATAGCTTTAGAGCATTAGAGATGTTAGGTCACAGCATACTCTCTTGAAGATTTAAGATCATTGGTTATCAGATTTTCTTTATAAGGTTTTGCATCCTTTCTCCAAATGAGCTTAAAATTATCCCTCTGGTTTTTTTGTTTTTTTTTCCAGTCACCAAACAGCTTACATCTTCCCCAGTCTGGTCAGATCTCCCTGGAAATACTTGTCAGTCTTTTAACAGATCTGACTCAATTACAAATCTTTAAGAAACACCCCCAAATTGAGATGGTCATGGCCTTAAGCTATCTTGCATGCATTTCATTACACGTCCTATCACCGAGAGAATTTCAAGGGTCTCTAGATACCTTCAGAATGAGCATCACTACTGATTCAGGCATGCAAATAATGTGGGATATTTCTAGTTATTTAACTGCGTCTTTGCAGGGCTGTTTACGTGTATCTCATATGCTCCCAAAGCAGTCTTCACCTGCTCCAGCCAAAATTATTGTCCCTCTGAGCTGTGTTTTTGTGCCAAGAACCACAAGTCATAGAGCATCTCAGGTAGCTCAGGTAAATGGTAACTATGGGTGCAATCCAATCCCCAGAAGTGAAATTCAGTCCTCTCAGTTTTGGAGAGAAGGAGGGAATTCAACCACATGTGAGCAAGGCTTTCATGCTCACAGGAACCAGTCCATGGCCTGGTTTAGATTTTTAGCAGATATGTGAGAGGTCAGGAAAGTAGTTTTGGAAGATTTCCACTGGTTCATTTCTTCCTAAAGTCAGAAATTCAGATTGCAAAGAGGTATGGGTAGGGGCACAGCCTCATGGTCAGGAGCATGAAGACACAGAATGTGAACCTTGACTTGCATATGGGCTGTGTCTTCTCAAGGGGTGAAGAGAAAGCTCAGCTCAAGACAGGCAGCTTTTCAGTGTTTTCAAAGCCCATTTCAGGGGATCTTAGGAGAAAGAAATTGTCCTGTAGCATACTTTGCAAGGGTAATGGGAGCTAGAGGCCTTCTGTGTGCCTCTGCACAGCGGAGGGCAAAGGAGAGGTTTATTGAGTGTTTGGATTTCTGCTCCTGAAGGACACGGCTGTAACTCGGCTCCTGTCTCCTGTGCTGCTCTGTCACTCTGTACATGCAGATGGAAGCCTCTTAATTCACTGTATGCCCTTCTCTCCCTTTTTCTGGTGCAAACATATGCGCATTTACATGCTCTGCTTTCCTGCATCCTCCTCACAGCCCCTGCCCTCTCTCCCACCCACACGCTATAAAAATCTGCCAGGGATCCAGTTAGTAAAAGGTGAATTTTTCCTGCCATCTGGGTGTTTGGTGGCACAGATTCTCTTGGCCTGCCTACACACGCTCGCGGGCGCGATACGCCCTCCTCTTTCCCCTTCCTCTTTCTCTCCCCCTCCCACGAGCTGGCAGTAAAAACAAAAGGGAAATCTTCAAAACCACAATGTCAGCTGCCTGTGTCAGTGTGGGTTGAGAGGACGGATCACAGCGTACTCATCTCCCAGTAGGCAAAGGGGACTGTATTTCAATAAATTTACATACTACAGAAGACTCTGTAAGAGATTGCTTTGGGGATCTCTCTGTTGAGTTGCTTTGGGGACACCGAGCCCTTGACTTGCTCAGGAAGGGTTTGATGCCACCTGCTCTAAAACTCTCATGTTCTCCCTATCATTTTCCTTTCTATACGAGTGTCCATTGTTTGCTTCAGAGCACAGTTTTGTTTTCTCCCAGTTTGACAAAAGACTGTTTATTAATAGATCTGGAAATGTTGGCTCTGGGCTTGGTCTCAGGGTAGAGCAATGATAGCTTTCCTCTGGTTAGCTCTGGTTAGCTCCTTGCTCCTGACCTTCCTGGGTCTCACTTAAAATCATTACCTGTCTTGAGTAGATCACTCAACCTCTCTGCCTTTCTTTAATCTTTGGCTTCTTTTCTGATTAAATCCAGTGGAACTATTCTAACTTAGGAGAGCAATCTGTGAAAAATATAACGTGTCACTGAAAACAGCATTTATGTGTTCATCTCAGTTTTCTTCAGCATTATGTATAATTTTTTCCTGTGAAAAGATAATATTGAAACAGTTTTTGCAACTGGCTGTTCAGTACAGATTACATCTTTTTGTTCAGAAGAGAAGAAGAAATTTTCCCTAGGAATCCCTGCATTTAAGCATTTTTGAATTGCATATTTCCACAAAGCATGTGTAGTTTTTGCCCTTTTTTTTTTTTTCCTGGCTTCAAGGAAAGTGGCAGCTGTAGAAATACCACAATTTCCTGTGTTTTTGAATCACTGTATGCTTCATGGAAGGTTGCTTCTTCTAGGACCTTAGTTGGACTGATCATGCACACAAATCCCATCCCAGAACAGCACAAAACATAGGGACTGCCTTCCAGATGGTGGTTGTTGTTGCTTATTGGAGGAATTGGTGTCATTCCCAGACTTTTTGGCATGATCACCTCCAGGTAGCACAGGGAAGACCATGACTACACAGTCTGCCCTAGAATAACTCACCTCTGTGCTTAAGATAATCCTTCTCTATATTCCTACGAGCTCAGACTGATGTCATGGAGAAGCTGTCCTACCATACTCTTCAAGCAGATGAAGATATCCTCACCTAGAGGCTGGAATTTAGAGCTGGGCGTAGAAGGTTGGTTTGAGGAACATAAGGAGAGAGGAGCTAGTCAACATTTCATATACCCGCTGCTGGTATCAAAGAAATGGCTCCAAACTCCCTCTTAGGCACGAGCTCTCTGTGTGACAAGGCAATTAGCCTCCCTGTGGCTCCGTTCCCAGCCTGTGCAGTGAGGACACAGCACACAGCAGAGCAGCAAAGCACAGGGGCTGGTGAGATGTGCCATGGGAAAGGGGATGGAGGCATTTCTGAGAAGGGATAAAACAGGAGTGAGTGGCAAAGAACCACATGAAAGGCACATCCAAACAGAAGTGGCAACCTGCTGCTTAGGTGTTTGCATGGCTCTGGAAGTGTACCATGTCCCCATGGAAGGGCAAGAGGCTCTGAACCAGGTCGTTTTAACAGTTCCTGTCAGAGGAGCAGTCATTTAATGCAGAGAAGGAACAGCTGAGCAGCTGCATTTAGAGAGAAACACCGTAATCTATTACGGGGCTTGGGCCACCATTGATCAATATGGCAAAGTCAATAATAGCTTTTGATTCCAGCATATTACGGTGACTGTCAGATTCATGTTTATTAGAAGTTTTTACAAATAAGTCAGGCTTGAAGGAAAGAGAATATGTGTCAAAACTCCAGGTGGAAGGCTGATTTTTTTTTTTTTTTTCCTCTTGGGGTGATTATAGAATGATAGAACAATTTGGGTTGGAAGATCATCTAGTTCCAGCACCCTGCCATGTTGAATAGCTTTTTAAGGATGGGAAAACAGCCCCAGCTTTCTATGTACAGAATGAAATTCAAATAAAATCCATTAAATTTGAGTTTTCAGTTAAGAAGGATGAGGATTATCTGAGGTTTAAACTTGTAATGACCAAAGCCTCATATCTAATTTTTTCTCCTGAAACTTCCATGTCTGTAAATAAGTCAATCCATTAGTACTTAAAACTCTGCTTGAAAAGAAAGAAATACAAACCCAAAGTACTTTAGGCATTCTACATGACATCAAAGAAATGTTATGACTATAGCACAAATTTATTTTAAATGTCTAGAAAACATGAGGACTGTTATATAAATAATAATGCAATTAAAACACTACAGTAAGTTTTAAAAGGAAAAATTTAGTATAGTTTTTATATCCATCACATATGTTTCTACCTCAACAATGAATTTAGAATATTTTTATTGAAAAAACCCATATTTTTAAATTATCAAATATATAAATACTTTAGTTTTTACAGATGCTATACTGACAGGGTAAAGTGGAAGTGTAAAAGTAAAAATACANAGTACAGAGAAAGCGTATTAAAGAGAAGGGGGAGTTAACAGGTATAAGGAAAGGGAAGAAAAAAAGTTATAATATAAATTAATTGGAATTGACAAGAAAAAAAAGGAGGGTTTTCCTGATGTCTGGAAATATATAACACAAAAACAAGGTCTGAACATAGCAGTGACAAGATTGTTTTAAAGACACACACAAGAGGTCTCTGTCCTGGATGAACTAGAGTGAGGCTCACAGATGCAAGTGAGATTTGTGTGACTGGTGGAGAAATGGACACAGCAGCATTTTGATTTTTAGCCCTTGTTTATTAATAATCAATGGAGGTCAGCAAAATGAAATCTCTCCATTAAAAGAGAAAGGCTGAATGAGCAAATAGGTGAACAAACCTGTTGGAGAGCAAGTAAGACTTGTGTGTCAGAGCTCAGCCTTGAAGGAATATGTAAGAAGAGCTACTTGTGTCCTTATCTGAGTCTCCTCTGAGATGTTAGTGCATCCGATGCATTTTAAAATTTGATGGATTTCTGTGGCCCTTATCTTCTTTGTTCTGCTGGTGCTTTGCCCTTCTGCTTTCCTTTGATCACTGCTTGGGATCAGTTTTTTGTAGTGCTACTGGGGCAGAGTGTGCTGGCCGCCTTGCTAGTCGATGACCCAGCACGAGTGGTACAAGGACATTACATGGAGATGAGTTTTTCAGGAGATGCTGGATGAACAGGTTTATCATAATTAATGAACTTGCAGGGAAGAGAGCCTTGAAATCTACCTGCTCCAGTCTTTTATCCTGCCCTTCACCATGTAATTTGCTAGATTCATACATCTTGGTAGGTCTATGCATTTTGGCAAGAGCTGATGGGTGTGGGGCTGAAATAGCATCCCAGAGAAAACCAGACTCTCACTTCAATGTCAGTGTTGTTTTTAGTCAAGGGACTAAAGCTGTTTGGAGTAACATTATAAAGCTGTTGATTCTTAAGACAGAGAAAGGCTTTCACCAGCACACATCTACAAGGTCTGACTTCTTGGTGGATTTTTGCAACTTTTTAATGCAAAACTT